>JAQPZY010001490.1:935000-1090000 GCA_029931535.1 Margaritifera margaritifera | reverse complement strand
CATCTCTAGGTGTACTCTGATCTGACGGAGTTTTTATTTCTTTTTCATCTTGATTGATAAAAGTCGGTAGCTGGACTGGTGAATGCGTCGCTTTATATACTTAAAGCACGGACGTGAAGGAAGACATCCCACACACATACCTAAAAAACATCACCCACACTACCCTTGTCTGACGTTATCCGTATGACGTCATTCTTTGCTTCGCGGATCCTGCACTCCACTACCCCTAAAAAAAACACACCCAGTACGCGGACCTAAAAGAAAACACTTTAAAAAAACAAAACAAAAAAACCCCCCAAAACACATACACCAAACACACTCTATACAAACACACACCACACATACATTTTTTAAGGGAAAGAAATTTTTGTTTTTAAGTGGGAAGACAAAGACAAACAAACACAAACCAACAAACACTCAACATACAAAGACACTAAAATATTTGGTAGGCAATTCTAGAGTAATCTTTTCTAGTGATCTGGGTGACCATGAAAAGGACCGTTGTGTTTTGTTTTGGTGAGAAGTTTTTTTAAAACTTCTAGCAGCAGGATGGCCACGTTTCGCTACAGGTCTCACTGCCGCAGGACAAGGACGCTTTCTGGTGAAAGAGAAGGGAAATTCATCACAATCCATTCTACAACTGACTTCTCCGTCTGGTTATTTCAGCTGCTGCAAGATTTGTTGTTGTAGCTGCTGCTGTTGTTGTTGTTGTCTTTAATGTTGCTGCTGCACTCTTTGTCTCTCCTCCCATTCCGCTCTGTCCCTGACGATTTCTTCTCGCAAAACTTCTTCCACCAGATCTTGAGCCATTTGCAAAAAGATCAGCGTCTTCTTCTCTGGGTTCTTCTGAATCAGGTTATGTCTCAGCCGCTGCATATTCACTACTGCTTCATTCAGCTTACTAATTTTGACTACTTGAAGTGTTGACGAGTCAACGAGAGTGACTGGAGTGACAAACGCACCGCTTTATATGCTGGAAGCGCGGACGCGATGGAAAACATGTCTCAGATCGATAGTGATAAATGTGAAAGAGTAGGTTACCTCAAATTGATATAAAGCGTGAAAGAGCATATCCATTTCATTTTTTCAAATAAAATAAACAACACAACAAAATTTTATTTTCAAAAATCAAAATTTTTAATACACAAGAAGAAGCTACTCTAACACAAAATGCAAACTAACAATATTAAACATGAACGTTTTTACAGGGTTGACAACGTTGGGAAGTCAAACTGGACTTCCACTGTTCTAAATTATTCTGTCCTCGATGCACACTATGTTTCTGAGCTAAAGACAAGAGATAACCATAATGTTCACAAAACCATCTTTCTACTTTAGCATCGTTTCTAGCATACTCCCTATCAAAACAAGTCACTAAATGTTCTAAGGAATATCCGAGACTGCATTGATGAAGAAACTGTACACAATATTGTCCACACACCATAGAATCTGATCCTTGCAATCTGGCATTATTGAATCGAGTGGAGACCGCATTTCTTCTCATAAAGTCAATGATGTCGTCTTCCAAAGGAGGTACTCCATAAGAATCGAAATATTCCACACTGTGATCGTTGTGAAAGTACACGGCCACCCAATGGGTTCCTGGTCGATCACCGTTGTCGGTATTGATGACATAGGCATGAACGTCTTTAGGTTTGCGATGGGGAAGTTCATCTTTAGCACACACCACAGGATTCCAAGAAGAAGTGTTCGAACTGCGAGTCAACAGGTAATGAAGTTCCAAGTATCCATTTCTTTTCTTCTTGGTTCACAGGTAACGAAAAGTCATCAATTCACACTTGACTTTATGCTTGAATGTATCTGTCAAGTAAGTCGATGAATCACGGACAGTTTCTATATTCTTTTGCAAGTGAGCTTCGATGCGTTTGGTCTCCAGAGAAGTGAGTGGAGGTGAAGAATCCTGCAAGTCGTTATACCACTTTTACAACACCTTTTCTTCTGAGATCTGAGACCATGAGTCCTCCAAATATTCGTCCAATATTTCTTCTGCACTCATCATCAAACATTTGTCGTGTTGTTTCGGACTAGGATGATTGATTTGACATCCATGACCATGTTCTATAGACAGATCTGTAATTCTTGCAGCCAATTCCGTAGCAAAACAGGAGACTAAATGTTCTTCTTGTTCTGGCCATCTTGACGACATACATGGGATAAATCCAGTAAACTTGGGAACACTACTTTTCTCTTCTTCTTTTGGTTCTGGATCAAAAACAACTTCTTCACTGGTGGTTTGTGACTGCTGTGGTTCACAAAATCCCTCATCTTCTATCTCCATGGGTTCTTCGTGTTGCATCTTTTTTTTCTTCTAATAGTCTAGAATCACTTCTCTCAAACTGTTGATTTCTAGAGTATTATCAAATTCTGCATGCAATATAACGTTCACGGTGTTGGCTAGAGCTGTAGCAAACTGAAGTTCCACACGAAGTTGGCCTGATTTTATAGGGTGGAAATGTCCTTCGTCGCTGCCTTGGTCAGGAGTGAAATCAAATCTCCACAAAGCATATCCTCCTGCATAATCCTCGTACGAAATGCCGTGGCTGCTGTTGTTGCCTAATTGTCCCGTTGTTTCAAACAGAGTCAAGTAAAATCGCAAGTAATTTCTCTGGGCAAAGTTAGGTTCAAAAGGTCCGGTATACAATGTCTGACCATCTCGAGTGACTTCTATCTTGGAGACAGTGAAGTGTTGAAAGTCAAAAGGATTTTGATCGATGGCTCCGTTGAGGGCTGCATTATTGACGATGCCAATCAGCAAACGTTTGGGGAACTGTCCTTGGAATACGTTGATATTCAACTTTGGATCGGAGTCCAGAGACAATGGTAAACGTTTTCACTTCCACTCGTCGCACAGGATACTTGGCAGTGGTTCTGCTCAAAGTTTGACTGATGTCGTTGGCCACTTTAGGTAAGACTTCTACACGGCGCACGTAAAGTCTGGCTTCTTCGATGATGGTTTTGCACTCGCTGGCATTGGCCATCAAATGGAAGACGGTGCTACTGCGATTCAGTCTCAGGCGTACATCTACTCCGTTCAACAAACATTTGTCTTGCAACCACATGTCCAAATGCAAACGATCCATAAGTTCTAATGTGCGCCCTTGTCTGATTTTCTTTCGACGGTCGATAAATCCCACATTGTGAGGATTGTCATCTGCAGTCACCGCTGTGTACTTGAAGGCATCCAAGGTGTCAGGTTTCGATACCACGGAAGCATCCAGATGAGTGTTCTTGGCTTCTTTTCCGTACGTCAAGAGATTTTCCAAGTAAGCACGGTAAGGGTTAGTATCCATGCTGCTGCTGACCAGTTTGTTATTCAAGTACAAATCCACTTCGCTGAACAAGGAATGCATGAAAGTATTGACGGGAGCGACTCTGGCATCGGCATCAGGATTGGTGTAGTCCGTTTTGATCAGTTTGAGTTTCAGGTACAAGTGACTGCTATTCAGATCGATGTAATCTTCGGTTTGTCCTTTGATTTCAAATTCGATAGGAGCTGAAGTCGTCAAAGACGATACAGGATGAAATTCCACCCATTGGGATTCTTGCATCGTCATCATGGTAGGGGGCATGGCAAACAGATCCAGTTCTGACTTAGTACATTCGCAAGAATCTCGGTGCATCATTTTGTCAACAGTTAGTAATCAAACACGTCTAATTCTCTGGCCGTTCTTCTTTTCGTATTTTTTAATGAACACCGTGTGTTTTATGAACTCTGAAGGGGTGTCGACGTCTCTTTCTGCCTTGTCCTTGCTGTGTTGTTGAGGAAGAAGTAATGCCTGGGCCAGAAGTGTGAAGCGAATTTATAGAGGTCTCTCGGCGACCCAAAAGATCTTTTCCAGTTTGCAGCAAAACATTTTTTCCTGCTCTCATAAAGGCTTCTTTAGGATTTTGTTTGTCGATGAGGTCGTTTTGAAGAAATTCTTTTCCTTGCGTCAAAGCGGCATCTTTTAAGGCATGCAATCCTCGAGTCACCATGGGTTTCAAGATGGGGGCTACCGTCCGAAAAGCAGATTTTAACATATCTCCTAAACCATGTCCTCGTTGCCGAGCCACTCCTCGGTACACATGATACATTTTAGGTGTTACAATTCGCTGGAAAACCTTTTTCGAAAATGTAGTTTCACCGTGACTTTTCCTTTAGTGAATAGAACACTTTGTCCCAAATCTCCTTTTATACTAATATTGACACTGTCAAAATACGATTTACTGAATGGAAGATAATGAGGATGTGCAAATTCACGGTGAACGTGAAACGTGTTTCCAACTTCCTCGTACGCGTTGACAGCAGAATCCGCTTTGAAAGGAATGACTCTCAGTAACGGAGCGGCTGTGTTTCCCACCACTTTGTACTCCATCACATCGGAGTACACAAACAAATTCTGTCAATACACCACAAAGATTTGGCAGAAAAAGACGATTTGATTTTTAGGCACACGTTTCCGCACCACACCCACAAAGGTTGTTTTTGTAACTCTTGAAGAGAGGAACTCTGCGAAGGAGAAGAGGCAGTTGCTGTGTTGAACGGCATGTTGGTTACTTCTTCCTTTTATAGTCCACGACTTGGGAAGCGGCAATCCAAGAATCAAAACTAGGTGGATATCCTTTCCAACGCACTTTGACTTCTTCTACTCGACGTTTGCCCACTTTGCGCGTTCTTCGTTCGAGAATGCTTTCGATGTCGTACAAGTCGTCTTCTTTTTTGGTCACTCGTTGTAACTCAGGCAAGTAAAAATGTCCTTTTAACACTTCTCCGTGCATGTCTTCCAATTTATAGACGGGAGGATCGCGTCCACGCACTTGTCCAGTGACACGAAACAAATCGGTAGTCCAGTTGGGTAAATAACCTTTGCAAACCCAATCTCCCGTCTTAAGCACCAGTATTTTCTGGTGTCCATTCTTTGGTGTAGCAAACAATTTATCCAACACCGTCACTTCGTTTTCAAGGGTGACCTCTTCGTGGGCACATCCGATGCTACGATGGTACGATTGATTGTACGCTTTGACCAAACGTGGTAACACGTCGATGTATTTGAGAGTGTGTTGATGTGTAAAATATTTCCACATGCGTTCTTGCAAAGTTCTTTGAAAACGTTCCTGGTTTCAGGATTTTCGGTGGTAAAAAAATGAATGTGCCTTTGTTTCAATTCTTTTTGAAAAGCTTGGTTTATAAATTCGGTGCCTTTGTCAGTTTGCCACCGTAAAGGGTGACGACTACTTTGTTTAAACACCAGTTTTAACGCGCGTACTAACTCGGTACTGCGTTTAGAAGTCAAATCAACGACCCAAGCAAATTTTGAAGACAAATCGATGACACAAAACAAAATATTTTTGACCACGATTGTACGCTGCCAAATGAGAGACGTCCGCTAAATCTGCTTGCCATTGATGATCGATGCCATCCATTTTGGTTTGACTTCTATAAAATTTTCGTCGAATGGGTTTGTGTAACGTGTACGTCGATTGTTCTTCTAACCATCGTCGTACTTCTGGCAAACGTACACTTTTCAATTTGCTTTTAGCAGCCCGATACAATTTTTGAGCACCAGCAGCATGGGCAGGATTGTAGTAAATGCTAGCTAAAAGTTTCTCCATGTTTTTGTTGCTCCTCAATAAGTCAACCAAGTACCAATGCTCTTTTCTTCGTGTGGTATCTTTTTGGATTGCAATGCTTTACGAGTCAGAAGAGCCACTGGTGTAAAGGAGGATGTCTGAACAGGGGGCATCGGTTCTGTTTTGACTTCTGTCTTCACTTCTTTCCTTCTCTCTTTTGATGGCAAAGGGGTGGACATCATCTTTTTCATCCAACCCATTGTGGCTAACTTTCGTATTTTTTTAGGGGTGGAGTTTGTAACTCTTCTTCTTCTTTCTCTGTCATCCCCGTGGCGGTGTTTGCTGTCTTGGTGGCGGTTTTAGGTTCGCTTTTCATCATCATGGTCTTGAAATCTCTCAGAGTGGGTTTAGCTGTTTCGTCTAAAGCCTTCTGGTGAAAGAGTTGAAGTTTTTGTTTCTTCTGACAAATCACTTCGATCCATAGCGATTGTAATTCTTGTTGTAACTGAGACATCTCGTTGAGATTCGGATTGGGAGGTAAATGAGGTATCCGTTGTTCGTACCAACGATGGAGTTCCATCCATCGTTTGTAAGGAACTATAGTCAGTTTTCGTCCTTCCATAAGATCCAAAGGTATATGTGTGTTGTCTTTCCAGAGAAGGGTGTCCTTTTTATCTTCTTTTTTCGTCCCGTCTTTATCGCATGACTCCTCCTAAAAGAGGTCCAGCAATCGTTCCTAACAAAGGAGCCGCTATTTGTAACAACAGTCCTATCAGCATGGGTAGAAATCCTCGTTACACCAACATTTTGTTCTTTTGACTGAGAGGTATTTTCTTTTTGACCATTTGGCGAAGAACGTTCCGATGTTTTCCTAATTTCTGTTTCTACATCTTGGACAAAGGTACCGTTCCTTTCAACACATTCAAAGAACATTCGCACACGGTATCGATGATTTCTTTAGGGGCTGTTTGAATGAGTTGTTTCGCATGAAAGGATTGGATTTAGTCAGGACGGACAACACGTTCCAATGTTTAGCCAGACGAAGTGGAAGTCCTTTTTTGGTTTTGCCTTTCTTGGGACGAGTAGAATGGTGTGCACTTTTTGGTGTCATCTTGGATGTCAGGAGCAAACAATAGAACTGAGGTCTCTCGGAGGTTACACTTCTTTTTTATACTGGAACACGTCTCCACTGATTGTCCGCACGGCGTACCATCTTCACGACAGTCATCACTCGACGTTGAGGTGTTTTCAACGGACTAAATCGACTCAGTTCTTCTTTGGATAAATCCACTAAACTTTGTAACTCGCCTGTTCTCTCTTGGACTTTGTTTTTAGGTGAGGGTACTTTTTTAGCGGCAGCTGCAGTGGCCAGAGCAGCCGAAGTCGATACCCCCGGAGTGGTGACTTTCGAAATGGGTTTCCATTGTTGCATCAAATTAGGAAACACGGATCTTAAATCAGGTTTGGCAGGCATCATGACGAAGGGTGAGGAAGAAGAAGGAGACGAAGAAGTGGACGGAGGAGAAGGAGACACCGTCACTGCCTCTCGTGGTTTTCGGGAGTACATGTGGGTCCTAGCAGTAGTACCTCTCTTTCGGGTAGTAGTTGTGGTGGTGGTTGGTGTTTTCTTGGAAGGAGTTTTCTTCTTCTTCTTCTTAGGGGTTTTCTTATTAGGGCTTTTCTTTTTGGTTTTGGTTTTGGCTTCTTGGGCATTAGGATCCCATTTCAAAAGAGAACGAATCATGACATCTCCTAAAGAACCGCTACCACCAGGGGTTAAAATGATTTGCTTTTTAGTGCGTGGATCAATTCTGGGATCTGCCAGTTGTGACAACGCCACTTTATATTTTTCAAAAAAAAAAAAAAAACGTTTTTTTTGATGAGGGATGTGAATGACGCCTTGAAGTAATTGACGTCAAAGTAAACCATAGTAACACTTCTTTGAGACTAGCTTCTAACAAATGGGCACGGACTTGTGCATTTTTTGCGCGACTGATGCCATACAGGGCACGAATCAATTTGGCAGGAGGATGCGATTGAAAGGAAGTCATCTCGAAGACTGTGAGAAAGAAATGACGCGGTGAATGTGTTTATAGTTTTTCTGAAGGGGACGTGTAAATGACGGGACCTCCTTCTTGACACCAATGGTTAAACAAGCTGGTACGAAATCTCAAATACTCGGAAGTGGTAGGTTTTAAGTCGATGAGTAAATACGCATGAGGTGTTTGAATGGCATCGTCGTACGCATAATTCAGCCAAGGAGTGCCTAACTGTTTGGCTAACACTTGCACTTGAGATTTGTCTCTAGGGCTTTTAAACAAGACCACGTAATGAGCATTGAGACTGATGGTACGATGGGCTTTACTTTGTTGAAATAAATTTTGAGTAATGTAAATGATGCTGGCATTACGATGATGTCCTTTTCGTTTAAACCAAAGTTTAATTTCTTCTTCGTCTTCTCCTAACATATCGTCGAAGATGACCAGAGGTGTTTGACTGAAGTCAGACACGATCCCATCGTCTTGGCGAGGAATGCCTTCGACAAACGAATTGGCTGCTCCTTGACTTTCACGAAGTAACGTGTAAGACGATTGCCCCTCTTTGTAACACGACACGATACGTTGAGGAGGACGATCAAACAAATGAGATTTGTGTTCGATCAAACGTTTGACAAATTCGGTTTTGCCTGAACCACTAGGTCCAGCAATCAACATGTTAAATGGATGGCTCAGATACAAAGCTTCCCAACTTGGACGATCTAACTTTTCGTCAATAACTTTGACCACAGAAGAAGAAGAGGCAGAAGAGGCAGGGGAAGAAGATGTAGCCATGACTGAGGTAGGAAGAATTTTGAGAATAACACGAAAGACACAAGACATTTTATACGTTTCATACACGTTTAATGTTTAAAAAAAAACAACAAACAAAAACATATTTACAGGTCATGAAGTACGAAAACGCATACAGCAAAAATGGTGAGGTACAACAATAAGGTAACCACTAAAAGAATCAAAGTTCTGTATAAACAAGTCAATGTACAACAACCATAGTCTCGATGGAGGTGTGTCCTACTAAATGGGTGTACACGCACTGGTATTCTTGTCTCTGTGGTGGAAGAATGAAATGTCTCTGACGAAAAGGTTCTTTGTTCCTCAGGTGTTTCTATTTGTACGACGGTGTGGTCTTCTTCTTGAGGTTCGAGTGTCATGGTTAACTTGGGTTCCAAGTTCATTTTTTGTCTCTGGCAAAGTGTGCCACTTCTTGTAGCCAAGCATCGAAACCAACACTTTTTCAGTCACGTACATCTTTCCAATCGTAAAGTTGTTGGTGTAACGAACTAGCGATGCACACTTCTTGAAACGTGTGAAGTGTAGATAAAGTTTGACAAATGTTTTCTTCACACGGAGGTACACAACTGGTGTTCATCACGATTCTCAACACTTTGAGCACAATTTGTCTTTCGTGCGCCGATAAAGCGTGAATGATAATGTCTTTTTGTATGTACCGTTCATTAAAATAGTCCACAACAAAGACGGGTCCTCCAAAATAATCCACAACAAACACTGTTCCTCCAAAATAGTCCGTACACACCGCATAGCGTCCAAAATTCAATGGAAACAGTTTCTGTATCAGTCGTTTGTAATCCTCTAAGGTCTGAACACTATCGTTGACTTCCTTCAACGGAATACGTTTCACAAGTGAAGACAACAGTCCTGGCATGGTTCGCTTTTATATCCAGGTTTCCAAGGTTGGTATCTTTTGCGATAGTCTACTCCACAGCATTTGTGATAGTCTCTCCCAAGAATCAGTCTTCTTATACTGTGGAAGTAGCAATAGTTTGAAAATCGAGAAATGACTTTGAGTTTGCGTTTCACTTGTATCTTGACAAACTCTCTGTAAATGCGTTCTCGCAGCTCCAAAGGCAAACAACGAATGTACTCTTCTAAACTAGCCATTCACAGGCACGTCTTTCTTTGTGACGAAATAGTCACACGTTTGCCAAATGGAATCGGTTGGTAAAGGATATCCAAGATGTTCAGTGATGACCTTTCTACACCTCAGACGACGTAAAGGCGTTTCGTCTTGAGGTGACACTTCTTGTAAAAGTTGTTTGTATTCCTGTAAGTTTGTCACTTTGTTTTCCTCAACTTCGTTCATGGAATTCTGTGTATCATTCCCACATTGTAGGTAGAAGTCGTGACATCCAAAATCTTACAGGACCAATTTCCTATTCGATCAATGTCTGACAATTTGAACAACTTGGCACTAATCAGCTTTTTTTTAGCATTCAGGTGCCACTGGTTAAAAAGTCTGTGTCGTAAAGGATGCAATTGTTCTTTGCGTTTCACTTGAATCTGAACCAACTCTTGGTAAATGCGTTCTCGCAGCTCCGGAGGCAAACAACGAATGTGCTCTTCTAAAGTATCCAACATGGGTTACTTCTTGGGACCGACCAAAGGCAGGTACTGACAGCGCGGAGACCATCTGGCATGCTCCAAGTAAGCTGAGTCTTTATACTCCATTCGTGAAGCGTCACACCGCAACTGAACTCTATCACCCACTCCCAAGTAAATAAATCGAACTCTGGCTAAAGCTTTGGAAGCAGGTCCTTCCAGATATTTAGGCCACTTATCTTTGAATGTCTGGAGTCGACTTTCAAAGTCGGAATAGCCAGCCAAAGCCACAGGCAGCGTCAATTCTTTGCCCATGTAGGGATGGCATCCACAGGTAGGTACACGCTTAGCATCCCCAATAAAGAAGAAAGGGCGTCCTGCATCGTTAGTGGGGAGGTAAGGCACAGGCACGGCATCGCTTTCGATGGTCCCAGAGGAGGAGTGACAAGGTCGTGCTGCATCGCTGATGTCAAAGCGTACGGCATTCGTCTCGTCGCAAGGCACTGCATCGCACTCCAGGTCGTGATCGCACTTGGAGTTCACAGTAGGTTCCTCGCTCGGTGGCTGTGTGGAGTTCGTTAGCATCGGTGCCTGCGTACTGACCTCAGCATTGAAGTTCACAGTGAGTTCCTCACTCGGTGGGTGGGTGACATTAGTATTCATCTTCTTCTTCTGCTTGCTTGGTCAACATTTGGAGTCAAAATGAATGGTTGGGCTTGGACGTTGTCCCTTTTTATACTGAAGATCGGCGTGTCCGTACGGCAAAGTGGTGTGGTCTGGAAGTCACACTCGTTTCTGATACACAGTTTGTTAAACCTTTTCTAAAGGACGACTGACAATTTGGTGATTTGGTAACCGTACGATTTTGTGAGGTTTTAAAGTTTTCACTCGAATGTCTTGGGCTTGTCCAGACTGCAAAGCATTTTTCAAGACATCAAAGTTCACCACTTGGCTGGTTCGATAGTTCAGGGTTAATTATTTGACTTTGCATTTGGTGTGAAGTTGGCCTTGTCGGTCTCGGTATCGGTAACCGTAATTTTTAGGGCCACAGCTGGTAAAACTGAGGATCGTCTCTTGAGGGTGCTCGTCCGTCCATGCTCCTAAGCGATCTCCTTCGATGGTGGGGTGTGAGCAACCAGGGCTATGGATGTACATACAACTGTCGGTGTCTAAGTACAGGACACGATCTCCCAACACTTCTAAAGAATCGTCGTACAATTTTAAGCGAGCATGGGCTGTCACGTAGGCTGCAATGACCACATTGCTAAACTCGTCGGGGTGTACAAACTGGGATTCTTATTCGTAATTGATCAAGATCAAATCTTCACGGATGATTTCTATGTGTTTGACTAGTTTTCCTTTGTCGTCCACCAGCTGAAAGTAGCGACTGGGATCTGCCAAGTATTCCGTCTTGGGCAAGATCGTACGTTGTGCCATTTTTCCCCACAAACAATTGAGCATGACTTTGGCAAACGATCTTCTTCCTTCGTTCTTTTCTACGTCTTCCAAAGTGATACCCTCTACGGCACGGTAGTGTTCTTTGAATTGGACTTGATCTTCTGGCGTCCGACACCAAGAGGGATAGCCGCTGGCTTCTTGTTTCAGTTTGAGAAATTCGTTAACGTACCCTGAGAAAATGCCTGGATTCGAGGCGTCGTCCTTTTGGTATTCTGCTGTGGTAGGAAAGTGCCAAATTTCGTACACTTTCAACAAGCGGTATCCCCGATCCAGAGCCCGAAACAATTCAGGCATTGATCAAAAGACCTTTTTCAGACTCCACCATAGAAGAGTTGTTCGAACACCCCTACCAACGACGTCTGAAGTTAGAAAGTCAAGGATACCAAGTGGTAGAAATGTGGGAGCACGAGTACGATCGACGTTTCAAAACACACGTCAATGTATTTGATTTCTTCTCCTCGAGATTCGTCTACGTCGTACAGCAAGCGTGTGGCATTAGTTCGTCCTCCAAACAAACTGTGGCGTGGGTCCAAAGGTTCGATGACAGCAACGGCGTAAAATGTCCACATCGGATCGGCAATACTTTAACATTTCTTCTTGAAAGTCAAACGGTTCTGAAGCGTGAGCGTGGTACCAAGCGTGAATGACTTCTCGGTGTTCGGTGTGCATTCCGTCGGGGTCGTAATAGTGAACGTCAGGCAAATGCAGTAGCATTACGTGTTGATTGTCTTCCGTATTGAAGAAGTGGGGAAAATATCCTTTGGCCATTTCTGTCATTCCAAATGTTTTAGGCATTCGACTCAAAGGCATGGCCAAATAACTCATGGAATCTTTGAATTGTACTTGTCCCACTTGCATGTAGATGAGTTTGGCTCCATTCATGGTGACTTTGGGGCATTCGGTACCTTGTTCTGAATAATATTTTAACAGAAACTGTCCATCGTATCCCGAGAAATTGTGAGCATTACGGTAGCATAGCGATGTCAGTCTCCGTAACGTTGAATGTCCTCTTCGCTACAAGTATCGTCGATAGGGTCTAAAATCCATTGGGCAAACTCGGGCAGAGTGTTGGACCCACGAAAGATTTTTTCACGTCCTCCTGGAATCCTACTACAATGAGGACAGTGAAAATGGACAGGCTCTTGTATGGACTTCTCACAAGCCCTATGAGCGACGTAGAAATTAGGGATGCGAATGCCCGTCTCTTGCATGCATTCAAAGTCAAAAAAGATGAAATCCACTTTGGTCTTGTTCTTCCTGGGATCAGCCTTTAATTCTTTCTCCAGTGTATTGTCGTACTTTTGAATGTAAGATTGATGATCAAAGTCCACGATCTGGTCGCAAATGCGGCATCTTTTGTTTCCGACACAAACGTGATTCTTGGGGTCGTTTGTTCGAATCAGGTGTCCGCACGTGGAACACAATTTCAATAAATCACAAGCACGTTTCTGCTGGTGAGCTTGTGTCCTGCGATATTGTTTGTAACAAGAGGGACTGACAAAGGTTCGTCGACACATCGAGCAATGCACTTGTTTTTCATGAAGGCATGGTTTCGAAGCTAAACACCCCCGACATCTCTCTCCGCAATGAATGTGTTTCTCCCGACTGTTAAATCCTTGCTCGCATTTCTCGCAGTAGTAAGAGTATCCAAGAAATCCTGTGATACTGCTGATGGCATCGAAATGTTCTTGATGATAATACACGTGAATGTATTTTCCCTCGGGGAAATCGGGTCCTCGAAACAGCAGAAGTCCGCGAACTTCTTGAGGGTGTACTTTCAAGGTGTACCGAGGAGCCAAGACGTTTTGAAGTTGTTGCATTTGAGAAATATCACACGCGGTCTCTTTTGGTATGCCTGCTTGTTGTAACAGAAGTTCTACTTCTTTTCGTTATTGGGGTCTGTCCGATCGTCGAATGTTCTTCCATGCTCTTTTCTATTCTGAGGCCTCGTTCTTGTCGGAATACGTTCGCCGCACCACGATGGCACGGGCCAAGCACATCTTGTCCTGAGAATTGTCGATTTGGACGACACTCTGTTTGGTATTGCGAAGGTCGTCCACCAGTAACACTTTCCTACTTCGTCCGCTACCTCGACGAGGTGAAACGTGAGTCATGTGAAGTGTGGCTTTTCCATTTGTATGGTAAACTCTTTGTTGGATTGTTGAACGTGTTCGATTTTGTCCATGACTTTAGACGGTGTTAATTCTGCTGGGGTGCTGAACTCGATCCAGACAGGAGACTTCAAACTGTCGTGATGGATGGAAAGTCTCAACCGATCGTGCTCTTTGGCTCCGCATTGTTGTTTCAAGGTCTGTAACAAGGAATCCCACAAATCGGTAATGAACCATGCAGCTTTCTCGTGAGGCACTTCAGACTTTAAAACTTTAAAGTTGACGGTGTAAGTGTAAGCCCTGGTTCTAAATTTTCTAGAGCTCATTGTTTGTGTCTCTCGAATGCGATAGTAATTTTTGGGAGCCACGGAAGGACTTTATTGGTTAGGGGTTCTAGATTCTTTTGGTTTGGTGGGAGGTGTTGTTTCAGGCTCACTCATGTCCTCTTCGAAATCGCTGGTATGGACTTGAGCTAGCACTTCAGTTAGCGGTCTTTGAGGCGGCACGGAAAGTCTCCGTCGTGGCCTCTTCGTTTCTGCTTGTTTTCTCATTGAAAGTGCGTGATCTTTTCATCTTGATGTCTCACTTGAATCTGCTTGAGTTTTACACAGGCTCTCTCCCTATATAAAGAAAGACCTTCCTACCCTCAGAATCACTATTCGTTATTCAACTTTCAAACAGTGAAGATGGAAGAGTCAAGAAGACAGATTGCCTTTCTGGTCAGAGATTTGCAGAGAGTCCTTCGAAAGTATACCACTTTCAATAAGACTAAGGACTACTCCTCCTCCTCTCGAGATAAAAGTCAAGATACTTGCTATATCTGCCAAGAGAAAGGACATTGGGCTCCAGAATGCTCACAACGTCAAAACCAAGGAAAAGAAAAGAGAGACAAAGGGAAAGATACCTGTTATCATTGTCAAAAAAAATGACATTGGTCTTCAGAGTGCCCTAAGAAACAAGAGAACCAAAAAGAGAGAGAGAGGAAGCAAAGGAATCTTCAGCCCCAGAAGAAGAAGAAGAAGAACTCATCGCCGTCGTCAAGAAAGCCAAGAAAGCCAGACGACTGGAAGACAGTGAAGAAGAAGAAGAAAAAGAACCACTGATCCCTGTGAAGAAATTCAAGAAAAAGAGAGACAGACAGTGAATGATGAACTTTGAGTGATGTGTTATGAAATGTTCGTTGTGATTTTTAAAAGAGAATATACCACAATGAAAAAAAAGTAAGTGTCTTTTGGTTTTGTTTTTTTAGAGTATGGACTCACGCACGCACGCACGGACGCACACACGCACTCACTCTTACACAAACCATGGATGGGGTTTAAAGTTTTACTTGATTTGGCAATTTGATTATTTCTCTTCTAAGAAATGTAGGTAGCCCTGAAAAGGACCTTTGGACTGGACATGATGAGTTTTGACTGTCTCATTCCCTTTCCACGGCCAAGTCCTATTCCTCCTCCTCCTCCTGCTGCTGCTGCTTTGATAGTAGTAGTCAATGGTGGTTGTGGTGGTGGTGGTAGCATCTCAGTAGTAGTGATGGGTTTAGAATGTTTCGTCCGTGCTTGTCTCTTTCTCTTGGGTTGTGTTAAAGAAATCTGATACATGTTTCTCAGATTCTTTAACTCAGCTAAAATGTCTTGTAACAAACTCACCGTTTTGTTTTCATCACTCCCTTCCTTCTGTCCTTCACACTTCTCCTCTTCTAGCTTTCTTATTTCCTCTTCTTGCTTTCTTCTTTTCTCTTCTTGCCGAAGAAAGGCTTCTTCTGCTTCTCTCTGACGCTGTACCTATTTTTCCAATTTTTTGTTGTTGCCTCCTTTTGAAAATCATCGACTTCCTGATGTATGTCAAAGCATCATGGGCAATCACGAATATCACAACTACAGCGATGTGGAAAAGACGCATCTATATCGAAAAAGACAAAGCTGGCTGAAGCGGGTCATCCTCTACGGACCTGAAGTCCGTAGAAGCTTAAGAAGAAGAAGACCCTCCATGAGATGTCATCTGTGTTAACTTGGTTCACCAAAAAATCCAACGGCCCTTTTCAGGGCCACCCACTTCTCTCGAAAAAGATTACTCTAAAATTGACAATCCTAGTATTTCAATGTTTTGTGTTTGTGTGTTTGGTGTATGTATATATTCTATCTCTCTAAAAATACTTCTGACCCATAAACATTCCCGTATTGGTCTCAACTGCCCCCCTCCATGTTAAATTCCCGTACGGGACTCAAGTGCCCCACAAATGTTAAATTCTCGTACGGGTCTCAAGTGCCCTACGCATGTTAATTTTCTGTATGGGTCTCAATCGGCCCCAATGTTAATTTCCCGTATGGGTCTCAAGTGCCCCCCGCATGTTAATTTCCTGTATGGATCTCAATCGCCCCCTGGTCTCGATATCCCCCCATTACTACTTATGCTTCTCATGATTTATGTATTGTAATCCTTAAGTTTGGCATCAGAAAGTTTCGTAAATTCAGTAAAGTCAGTGAATTCTTGCCATAAAATCTACTTTTATGCTTGTGAAAATTTTGTAATTTTGTAGGTATTAAAGGTTTATAGACATGCAAATCAATAAATTCCATTAGTCAAAAGCAGTGAAGATTTGTCTTAGTACTTAAATGGTTGCAAGAATTGTTTTTTGTTTGCACGAATAACAATGGGAGATTTTCTACAACAGAAGGATGTACTTTTTCTTATTTTGAAAAATACTGGAAGTTACCTTTGTAATGAAAGAGCAAGATAACCCATATCATTACGATAGGTGTACATTATAATAGCTAGCGCAAGAAGCTGTTATGATAAAACATTAATAGAGAGTCACAGCGAGCTGTTTGACACTGCGTATATCAACATACAGTCATCGTATAAATTTTAGATAGAGTATGCTTGGGAAACTTTCGTCAATTGGAAGTTGAGCGTTGGAAAAAAGCCGCAGATGTCCCAGTGTTGAGAAAAATAAAGCCAGGCATCTCCAGTCAATATGCTGTGCAACTAATTACAAAACAGTAAAATACATGGAACAAAACAACAAATTATTATTTTATTTTTTATTATTATTATTGTTGTTGTTATTATTATTATTATTATTATTATTATTATTATTATTATTATTATTATTTACATATTATCATTAACATTAATTAAAAGAAACATAAAGATAATATCTTGCAATGTAGTACAGTTTCGAATATGTGCTTTTGCTGTGGATAAGAACGACCAAGTGTCGCATTGCAAAACATTTCCATTGTGTCACGTGTATGTTAGTCAATGACCTCGTGAGAACTAAGTCATCATGGTTTGTGACGCAAACGCACAAATTCGTCTTTTGGAACAAATTTGAGATAAATAAAATGACAATTTATGTTTGCACCTTACACACCGGTGAATAAATCAAATCAAAAGTGATAATTAAAAGGGCATATTGTAGTTTTCAAAATTTAAATGAGTACAAAGTTACAGTTTTTCAAAGCTCAAGGGTATTCAGTACAGCTTATGAAGGCTTTCGTCATCAGCACATACATTAATATCATTCTCAGCTGAACGTATGTGTTGTGTTCATGTATGTATGAGTGTGTGTGTGTGTGTGTGTGTGTGTGAGAGAGAGAGAGAGAGAGAGAGAGAGAGAGAGAGAGAGAGAGAGAGAGAGAGAGAGAGAGAGAGAGAGAGAGAGAGAGAGGCGGGGGATGATGGATGGTGAGTTTTAAGTTGCCGGGCTAACATACTCAAAACATCAGTATCCCTGAATTTGAAATCACGTTACATTTAACTAAAATTCATTTCCATATGTTTAATTTTCTCCAAACTTTATCTGGAGCTGTGTAAGACCCAAATAATAAATTTGCAATGGATTATGAGACCAGATGCTTTTTTTTACACCTTAACACATTTATGCACTTTGTTTTTCCATCGATATGAATGGCTAATCCATTCTGATAAAGCGATGGTACTTGTGACAATGTTATTTGAAGTCAAATTAAAATCTAATACGTGGTCAATATGGCAATTGAGCAAAGGAAGCGTGTTTATTTTCATTAAGAATATTCGTCCATTTTAAAGTTAACAACCAGAGCACTACTGTACCATTCAGACAGGAAAACTGTTGGAAGGTGTCTGTCCTCCCTAATTTCGGCTTGTCGTGACCCTGGTCAAGTTCAATAACAACGATTGGAATGACGTATAAAATATAAAAAACTCTTGTTATCTCTGTCACTGTCTATCTGTCTATGTCTCTGTCTGTCTCTCTGACTATCTCTCTTTCTATATATCTATATATCTCAAGAAGAAACAAAAATGGGACAGAAGTTGAATTTTTCCATGACTCAGATTAATCTCATCAAGCTCTTGCGAGCGTAAACTTGTGAAACTACATCACGCTTATCATTTAAAAAGGACTTCAACAATATTTAAAAGTGTTACCTGTTAAAACAATGTAATTAAAGCAGGTATTTAGTGGAATATTAACATTGGTGCCTTACTAGACTATAATTATATCGCAGTTTTGCAGATCCAACTCTGTTTGAGTTTCCTTCCTCGCGAGGCAATCACCACCGTGAGAGAGAGAGAGAGAGAGAGAGAGAGAGAGAGAGAGAGAGAGAGAGAGAGAGAGAGAGAGAGAGAGAGATAACAAATTGAATTCCACCTTAAATCGTTTGGCACGTTTACAGACATTTTCAGGGACACTTGTTTTATCCAGATCATTAGCACAAAAACGCATTAACAAATACATAAGCCTCATTTTCAATAAAGATCTCTAAATGTTTCATCATATATATTTCTGACAATATCACGAGTTTTGTAACAGGTATGCACAACACTAGGGTTGAAAAATACATCTTTATTTTAAAATTACACACCTGGAAGTCTTTTTATTCTTTAAACACAAGCTGAGTAATACTTTAACTTTGATGAAATTCAGATTTTTTTTCCTCAGAAAAATCAGAATCAAAATCAGAAAAAAAACAACAACAAAAAATATCTTCAGGAGGATTCAGGATATTATGATTCTTTTATTTATATATATATATATATATATATATATATATATATATATATATATATATATATATATATATATATATATTCTTGATACATGCTTCAAATTAAATAAAGCTCATAGTTCCAAACCAAGCAATATAAAAAGGATATTGAGAAACCTTAATTTAGATATCTGGATAAAACAGGGCATTTTGGCCACAAGAAATATTCACGCAGCTTCATTTATTGTGATTCTTTTCACGGTTGAAGTTAATCATGGAAATTCAAACCCTAATTTCGCTCGCATTCTATATTTATCTGACGGGTTTTGTTGAAACTCATTCTAGACACTTTTCCCACACTTGTAATTCATTAGATTCACACGAAAGTTAAAGTATGATATAATGACTGATTTTGACCTCAGATTGACAGGAAATCATTGGTTTCATGGTTAGGAAAGATACATTGCTTCACCTACGCAAACACATATTTAATTTATTCTATTTGTTCCACTTTCTAGTTTGAAGATTTGTCACCATGGCTAGGACTTTTAACTCGAGAAAATGGATCGGCGTAGGGGTCTATGGAAATTCTTCGACGATAAAATAGCTTATTCAAAAGCAGAGAATGTTCTTACCTTACAAGGTTTCGACGGTCACAATCGGATAAGAGAGATAAATTCAAGAGATTCAAATACAAGTTTTAGTAAAAGAATTGCAATTATACAAGTGTACTATTATTTGTTCTGCGTTTATAGTGATATAGACAGTCATTAGACCAGATCAGCAAGTTGTTTTCAGCCACTTTTTTTGTTTTTAAATTTCTGACATTATTGGCAGTGAAAAAAAAAAAAAAATAAAAAAAAATAAAAAAAACAAACCAGAAGCAAATTCATCAGAGGACAATTCGACCCTTAGGAATTCTGGACATATGGCAACACACAACGAATGAATGCAATTATGTAGACAGACCTTTGTACCCAGAAGGCAAGTCTAATCCCTCTTTATCTATCCCTTGAATCTTGGGCCTTTGACTTTTGATGAATAGAATATGAACAAATTATAATATATGACAAGAAAACAACAAAAGAAATGGACAAACACTACGTAAAGATTCACATCTATATATACGTTGTTGTTGTTTCTGTTTTTCTGTGTTTAAGTCAAATATTCACAGCGTTTCGTATTCCACTAATACTATTTCAAAAGCCTATACTTGTATCAAAGTTGTCCAAACAACCATAGTATATTAGCAATCTCTTTATAAACTGATCACCTATCAGTCCACTGGCAATTTAACTGCTAAGCCATGCGTGCAGACTAGAAAGCTCCACTGCATGGTGACGAGCCTAGTCAGAAGGCAGAATATGGCAGTCGGTATGGTCTACGCACGAAATATGGCAGTCTGTATGGTCTACGCACGCAATATGGTAGTCTGTAGGGTCTACGCACGCAATATGGTAGTCTGTAGGGTCTACGCACGCAGTATGGTAGTCTGTAGGGTATACGCACGCAATATGGTAGTCTGTAGGGTCTACGCACGCAATATGGTAGTCTGTAGGGTCTACGCATAGGACTAAACCCGCGCTCGCTTCTCCTGTGCATTGCAAATTTCATATTAGAGAGGGCAGCTCGATCGGCTATGACGCTTAAGACGCAAGCTCTTATGATAGCACGTAAGATTTTTCAGAAGATATGGTTTTTAAAGTTTTTCAAGAAAAAGTTTTTATGCTGGTGAAACCGGAATAGAGTTGAGCTCTGCAGAAAAGCAGAGAACGTCGAATAAATCAATTGGATTGATCCTGATCTATAGGTCTCCAAGAACGTAGTAATATATAATTAAAAAAAAATAAAAAACAGTTTCATCGCTTTAAGAAAGTAAACGCTTTTTGCATGTGAAATAGTAGCTATTTGTTATAAAAAAATAAATGGATATTCTGTTCATTGCAGTTTAATTTCCACTGTACAGAGGAACAAAAAAGTGGCGCAGTGCGATACATTTATTATGGTGTCACACTATTTTAGCATTCACATCACGATTATTCAACTGCGCTTTTACTAAGACTTTATTAACCAGTTAACTGTTGCACTGACATAAACAGGTGAAATAATGATGTGTTGCACTGACATAAACAGGTGAAATAATGATGTGTTGCACTGACATAAACAGGTGAAATAATGATGTGTTGCACTGACATAAACAGGTGAAATAATGATGTGTTGCACTGACATAAACAGGTGAAATAATGATGTGTTGCACTGACATAAACAGGTGAAATAATGATGTGTTGCACTGACATAAACAGGTGAAATAATGATGTGAACATAAACTAATAACTTAGTTCACAAGCTTCGAATACAAATCTCTTATTTTGATCTTCAAAGTCATGGGAAACTACAGGTGCACCATGGTCGTCCGAAATATAGTTACACTATGTAAAAAGCTTGAATTAGGTCGGAGATTCTAGCACTGAACTTAGAACTCCAACTGAGGTTACATTCGAGAATGTAAGTGAGTCGATAGAAGCAACATCCCGGCTTTATTAACGTACGAAAATAATATTATCGACATCCCTCCCAATTCTCCGCAAGAAAGTGACGAATCATATCCTGGGGAGAGTGAGGTGCACCAAACCCTCATAGGTGACTGTACCCGGTGACTGTCAAACGAAAGAGAGAGAGAGAGAGAGAGAGAGAGAGAGAGAGAGAGAGAGAGAGAGAGAGAGAGAGAGAGAGAGAGAGAGAGAGAGCATATGGGTTTTTGCTAAACTTTAAATGTCAAAAATTAAAACGACAAAGAAAACAAAACTGTTGGAAATATATATTGGCTGTGTAAAACTTCGATTCATTTAAATTGAATAAATACATGATATATATATATATATATATATATATATATATATATATATATATATATATATATATATATATATATTATATTTGACCGATAATCTTAAAGTGATAATGCCAGACCAGCAAGATAAGAGAACGTTATAAGGCCTTCAAGCTGCAATATTTAGGCAGCTGAACAAGATTCTGAAAAATTATTTATAACATATTTTAAATTAATACCTGTTTTTTTGTTTTGTTTTATTTTGTTTTGTTTTACTGTAAAGTTGTTATGGCTTTGCTTCGCCAACACAGAGAATAAAGACCTACCGATTGCGAACATAAAGTATTCCTAAATCTACGGTCTATTTTTAAACATATATATTGGTATAATAATGTTTATTTTTTCTTGTCTGTTCATTTTCAAACCAGCTGTGTTAGACGATACTTTTACCGAATCACAACTTGAACATAGATAGGCATTACTTTCAATTATCGATGTCATTGCTCAACTATACGAGTTAAAAAATTAAAATTAAATAAATTTACTAAAATCTTTAGAATTTATCACGATAAACTAAGTTACATTGCAGCACTAATTTTAAAATAAAATAAATGAAGGATAAAGAAGAGTATTCGAGGTATTTGTACTATGATCTTGAAATCCTGTCGCATGTGATAATATCAAACATCTCTGACAACAAATAAAACATGATTCAAAATAGCATCAAATGGAATGGCTCGAAATAATTCTTCACTCAACAATCTACATATACATTACACAAGCAAGCGAGAGAAAGAATTCCGCACAAAAGTGTTTATGTCACTCACACAGACGATGAATTTTAGGCAGACATTGTTGGTATACAGGCTTACGGGAATGATAGTAATGGAAATAAATACATTTCGATCGTGATATAGATTTTCTCCAAATATGCATGGGTTGAAAGAGTTATATATATATATATATATATATATATATATATATATATATATATATATATCGAAAATGGGATTTTTATATATATATATGACATTTTAGAAATAAAATTATATATATATATATATATATATATATATATATATATATATATATATATGACATTTTAGAAATGTGTCACAGAAAGTGGCAAAAAGTTCACTGCTAAGTGATGTGTGTGTGAGTCAAATTGGTAGTACTGACCACACATTATTATTGAATATTTTAATCTAATCTCAACTCTCAACGCTGTACGCTTTAATTATTTTATGTATCCGGATGTTGTTTACCAACATTATCTTGGCTATTAAGAAACTCATTCGTTGTTACATTATAATTCACAGAACAGAAGGCCGTAGACTTCCGATTAGAAGCATTATTAATATAACCTTCAGACGTAGCAGTGATGGAAAAAATACAACACAATACTTGTAACATTTATGTTGCGCATGGCTCGCGCTGTACCAAAATACCTTAAAAGGTCTCATTTCTTTTCAAAATTTACCCTTGAAAATTGCATTCAATGTAATGCAATCCACTGTGCTTTCTCTCTCATCATCTTGGAATATTGCCTTTACGTTTTCTTAGTGATTAACGCTAATAACACATGAATTGTGCTTAATAAAATTAAAATTATGACAAATATAATATTTGTAATCAGAACACAATTTAGCTATAGATTAAGGTTTTTATGTTTTCAGAACAATCATTTCACTAAAGGTATTTATAAAATGTACACTGTTTGGTTGTGGTATATTACGGAATATGGGAAACATAAGCGAACAGTCTCTCTGAGGTCCTGCATTACTTGTAACGTTTAAAACATACGCATATTAAACATGTTAAATATTTTTTATGTGAGCTAAATTTTATACTGTATAAGGGTTCGATGTTTAAAAAATTACAAGACTGGAAAATGGCCGAGCATAATATTTTAAGAGTTTAAAAAGAAATATTATGTTATCGATCGAAGTTGAGAGAAAAAAGCCTCAGTGTTTGAATTGAATCTACAATATTACATACAAAAACCAAAATTAGTTGTAACAATGAAATAAAGCTTTTGTTTATTTATTTGTTTGTATGTATATCTAATCTATACATGCATCCTTGTTATCTATATATCTACATATACATGAAACCAAGCAATACAAGTAGGTAGTGACGTTATTTTTGTGTCCTATACTGGTGGTCCTTCGAGTACGAAGACGACTATGGCATCACTAACTGGTTTGGTTTCTGTGGGCACGTGAGTGGCTGATCAGGCCAATTTGTGATCTGAACTGTATGTGGCACACTTGACAAGAGATGCAGCTTGGGTTTGCTTGATCAATAGAGGACGTGCTTCAGTTCTGAGCTTTACGCTGCTCACGCTTCTGCACTGCCTCTGCAGTTCTCCTCCGTTCAATGTCTGTAGCGTCAGTATGGATGAGACTCCACCAGGTGGAGAGATCTTGTGCGAGATCTTCCCAAGACTCAGGGTAAGTGTTGAAATATTTCAGGGATGAGTTGAGGGAATCTTTGAAGCGTTTCTTCTGACCACCATCGATTTCCCTCCTTCAGCTCGCCGTAGACGATCTTCTTTGGTAGTCGCTCTTCTGACATCCTGGTGATGTGGCCTGCCCATCTCAACTGTGATTTCATCAACATAGTGTGGATGCTTGGAATGTCTGCCGTGTTAGAACCTCAGTGTCTGGGACCCTGTCCTGCCATTTTATCCGATGTTAATCTCAGTGTCATAACCACGGAAGGCATCAGTAAGCATTGCATAGAACAAAATACTGAAGAGGTTTGGGGCCAACACACAGCTTTGCTTGACTCCATTCGTGAATAGGATGACTCACCGTCATCCACAACACGAGCGAGCATGCCATCGTGGAATTGCAAAACCATCACAACGAATTTCTCTGGGCAACCAAATTTTGCCATGATCTTCCAAAGGCCTCCACGGCTGACTGTGTCAATGGCTTTTGTTAGATCGATGCATGTCGTGTACAGGTTGGAGTTCTATTCGTGGCATTTCTCCTGCAAACGCCATGTCTTTGGTCCCTTGTCCTTTATTTATGCCACACCGACTCTCTGGCAGGAGCCCTTGAACGATGTAATGCACAAGACTACTCGGAAGAATTCTAGCAAGGATTTTGCCGGCTATTGACGGCATGGAGATGCTCCGATGATTCTCGCATGATTGTCTGTTGCCTTTCCGCTTGTACTCCTGAGGTATAGTTTCCCGAGTCCACATTGACAGGAAGACTTCAGTCAGTTTCTGTGCCATGTGCGAGCCTCCAGCTTTGTAGACGTCTGTTGGTATAGCATCTGCTCCAGGTGCTTAGCCATTTGACGGCAGGTAGATTGCTTTCACAGTTTCAGTCAGCTCTGTAGGATCAGCAAGTGAGATGTTGATTTCTACTTGGGGCAGTCGATCAATTGCCTCAACACTCTTATATGACTGTTTACTGAGGATGTTGTTGAAGTGTTTTGCACATCTTTGAAGTATCTTTTCTTTGTCAATGGGCAGCATGGCGCTGTCAGCACTCAGTATTGAAGATGTTCCTGATAACCGTGGCCCGTAGATTAACTTCAAAGCATCATAGAATTCTTCATGTTATTCCTGTCTGCTTAGGACTGAATCTCATCTGCCTTATTGCTCAGCCACGAGTCTTGCAACTCACTGAGTTTGCATTGGACAGTTCTCTTGATATTGTTAAAGGCTGCCTTCGTAGATGATGAGGTGCTGTCTTCTAAATATGCCTTCTGTAGCCGATGTTTTCATTCAGAAGTCTCTGTGTGGCAGCATCGTTCTCATCAGACCAATCTTGATGTTTATGTGTGGTGTGACCGAGGGTTTTAGATGCAGTTGAGTACACAGAGTCTCTGAAGGATGCCCAGTTCTCCTCGATATTCTCGGAGTTTGTATCGATTGTATCCAGTTGGCTGCACAGTTCTTACACAAACGCCTGTTTCATATTCTCCTGTTTTAATTTGGCGACATTACGCTTTATTTTTGCACTTTTTTGCCTTGTGTCGTCTGCTAGACTGAATTCGGATATTGAGCTTGGAGACTATGAGGCGTTTGTCAGTCCAGCATTCTGTACTTCTCCTGGCCTTTCTCATTCGGACATCTTGCCTGTATCTTTTCCTGACGATGAAGTAGTCAATAAGATGCCAGTGGTTGTAGCATGGGTGCATCCAAGACGTCTTGTTGCGGTTTGGCAGGCGGAATACTGTATTGGTGAATAGGAGGTCATGTTCAGCGCATTTTCTCAGTAGGAGGAATCCGTTGTTGTTGCATTTGTCAAATCCATTTTTCCCTATGACACCTGTAACTGTCCGGTGATCTGTGTCTACTCTAGCATAAAGTCACCAAGGCTGATGACTTTGTCTGCCTTTGTATTTCTGCAATAAGAGACTCCAGATCTTCATAAAATTTGTCCTTGATCTCATCTGGGTTGGTCATGGTGTGTGCATAGGCGCTTATGACAGTTGCATGTCTTTTTCCAGACAATGGGAGTCTAATTTGCATTAGTCTATCATTCACACCCTTTGGGAGATTTGTGAGCTAACTAGCTGTGATTTGATGGCAAACCCAATATGAGCTTCATGGCGCTCTTCTTTACTTCGGCCACTCCAGAAGAAGGTGTAGCCGGATCCTACTTCAATGAGTTGTCCTTCCTCATCTGGACGAGTTTTACGCAGGGCTGCTATCTGGATATTGAATCTGGCCAGTTCTCTACCAACCAGAGCTGTTATTCTCTCTGGTCTATCTGCTGATGTCCCGTCCATTAGTGTGAGTACATTCCAAGCACTGATGGTGAGTTGCGTCACCTTTGTCTTCTTGATAGTTTTTCGACCGCTAAGTTGGGATCCCCATCAGCTGCTGTGTGCTCACCAGGGTTAATGTGAAGCAGGCAATGTTTAGGGCACCTTTTCTAGCCCCTTCCTCATGCTACGGCGGTGAGCAGTGTGATCATAAAAAGGTATGCTCAGTCATAGAAGGGGCTGCCCAATTCTACTGCTGCTTAGGCCCAGTGAAAAGCGACTCTATGCCCTGAGTCGCCTGTGTGCAGGTCTGCTACAGCTCCCAGTGTATCCACACCTGCTGCTTTGCCGCTCGCCCATCGTCACATGACTTGAAGGTATATGGTTGTGGAGATGAATAGTGTCATGACTTGCACGTGAGTTGGATTTAAGTGAAGGAAAGTTACGCAGAGTCACTCTCACTCTCTTGTTCAGACCTGTCTGAATCCAGTCGCACGACAAAGTCGAGACGTCTGCAGACACGTCGGGATGCAGTTGATGGCCATCAGTTCCTACTGCACCTGAGCTGATGCCCTGCGCTGTCCACACAGCTCTTGCCATCTGCCTTCACAGCCGGGGGATCATAATATCTGCTCGGCCGCCTGATGCACCAGAAGGGAATTTCCAGAGAAAGCCAGATGTATCTGTCGACTCTGGATCAACAGTCACATTTCAACTGTTACTCACGGTAGCAGACGATGCCGGACCTGACTCTATACTGTTAAGCCAAACGTCAGTTCCTGTACCTCATGAAGAGATTATATTCATTAAATAGTCCACATGTGATATGCTGTAGCTCAGTTCAGGCAATAGACTCATGTGCACCAGATGATCAGCGATGCATGCAAATTTATTTCATAACAATATACAATTTCAAGCTGCAGTATGATGCGAAAACTGAAAGTTATAGCAGTGGCTTAGGCACAAACATGAAATAAGAACAATAAAAACAGAGTAGGATTGTGAGAGACATTGTAAAGACAACGCCAACAGTGGCGATTCCGCAGAGGATATACCAAGTTGTACAACGTATACTTAGGAGCATTAAGGGAAGCAACTCCATGACAGAATATTACTCATAAATACTGAATTGCACGGATAATCCAAGCACGAGTGATTTTGCTTATCATATCTTTCCCTTGACCCAAAGCAAACATTCTCCACTCCAACCCTAATTTTGTAAGGTTTGGTCCACATATAAATCACCGTAATTTACAGGCATTTGCGTTAGTATCAAATGGCGTTAAGTTTGGAGATGAACATGTCTACGTTGGTGGAAAAGACAGTACAAATATGTGCTAGTGACTAGAGCATTGACTATAGCTTTCTTATGTCAAATATGCTCCATTTTTCTACATGGTAGTACTAATTCCGTCAGTTTATATTGTAACTGTGCATCTTCATTGAATCGAGCTTTATGCCCCCTCCTTCCCATGGTAACTCCCCCCTCCCCGCTCCCCACGTCGTCGTCATTAATACACAAATTTTAAATCGTGCAATCCCGTTCTGAGTTTCTTTCAAACAAAGTAGAGGAACTTATATATTGCGTTCGAGTGTGTTTGTTTTTCACTTTTCAATTTTCTCATTCGTTTTGTTTTATGTAGTAGTTTAGAAAGTGGCTTAGCCTGTTGTATGGGCACATTTTTGTTTCTCCCACACATAGCCTTTTTAATTTGTATGCACTTAATTATCCTAGTCAAACTTCATTTCAGAATATCTGCATCTTATAGGATACAAAACGCAATCTACGTCGCATACATCAGTTGGGACAACATCGCAACTGTATCAGTTGGCATCATAACGACATCCAAGCCAATCAAGACTGTGAGAAAACCAAATTCATACATCGGTAGAATGCAAAGCGAGTTACAGTATAATACAGACTTTTTGCAAGATGTTAAAAGGTGTGAGCACTGCAACAAAGGCTACTAAAACGAAAGTGCATTGTAAAACCACGAAGCTATGTTTTGTGCGAGCCACGCATACAATGCCTATATGATTTCGGGAATATAATAGTTGCTTCTAGGTTGCACAGTAGGTTTGATTTGCAAAGTGTCTGATGTGTTCATTTCATGCTTTCCGGGTTCACTTCGTTTTGTAACAACACTTAATACTGGTTTTGATGATGTCTCCACTTTGCATATATTGTAGGCTATATCAGCAAGGAACACATAATTTGAGATAGACAGAGCAACAGATAATACTTTATCCTCTGTACAGCTGCTTTTAATTCTGTCCATGTTATCATCCATCTATTTGCGATCATGATCAGTTGACTCTAATGTTTTTTGTCCAATTCGTTGCAAAATAACTTTTTTTTAAATGGTGGTCGGGTAGGGGTGGGGGTGGGGGTCAAGCTCTTTCAATTTATTTGCGAAGCCTAAGGACTAAGAGCTAAAGCGGTCATATATCTCCCAGCTTTACATATTTATGCATGTAGTAGTGTATTGTCAAATTTAAAACCAAGGTTAGAAAAAAGGCAAGTAATGTGTTTGAGCTGCTCATTTAAACATACAATCGTGCCTAAATGTATGATTCAGTGAGATTTAACGTGTGCTTGATAGCATCTTTCAGTGCTTTTGTGAGGATTTAGTGAAAGCCAGATATTAACTCTTCGGCACTCACTTTCCTTACAATCTGTATCATCATAGCATTTATATGGTATTTTTGTATTTAAAATAGTAGAGCTAAAGGCAATGATAGAAGAATCGATGGCAAAATGAAATAGAAGAATTTCGATAGATGAAGGGTATTAACTGCTCACTAAAGATTTGCGCATCCTTCACAACTAGAACAGGTAATAGCTATTTAGAACACGTTAACGGTTATGGTGGACACATAGATATTAATAAGCGCAGCAACACATGAAAAGAACACAGAAAACAAAGATAGAGGACATTTTGCAGTTAAGAGAGAATGTAGAAGAGAGTTAATAGATTATATACGATTCCTTCTCCTGAATCGCTAATCTTGGGTTGTGGATCACTTGTCACAGTCGAAGGCGATCGAAATACAAGCGAAGCACCGAAGGCAAGGTAGGTAAAGCAATAAGTTAAGTGAGACATAGGAGAAGCGCTGGTTAAAACAGGATGAAAATGACCTCTTCAAAATAATTCCGATTCCATAAATGCCTTAATAACCAAATAGCTGTTGTTGCTGTCCTTGCATAGTTTCTTGAGCAATACTGTATGCTGGGCAGTCTTTCTTAGCCTGTAAATGTCTTTTGACAAATCATATTAGTTTCGCTCATTACCTTTCCTAACTGTTCAAGGGTCGCACTTTAAATAGAACTAAGCACATGTATAGTAATCGTATTTGTATGAGTAATCGTTAGGCGTTCAAGTATCACGGTCTGTGTTAAAATTGTAAAATCCTAAACATTTAGTCCCTTCTATCATGGCAATAGTTTGCATGACTTTAAAAGAGGTAGGGTTGTATTACATTATGTTTAACATTTGGCACACCGTACAAATATTAAGGGCAAAACTATTCTGTCTCTATTTTGTTTTAAATTTAGAAGTTTAGCAAACTAAGGTTTGTATTCTGCACTTTCTTTCCAATCTTACAGCGTTTCGCTTGTGTCCAGGGGTTGTACTGTGTTGGACATAACTTAACAACGTATTTCGGAATTTGCTAATTTTTATGTTGTCCTCTTGTATTGCGATATCCATTTTCCATGCATTAAAATTGGAATACATGCCGTTACATTATTATATTTCATCTACATACGCTCCAGAGAAGCATTTTAAAAGATTGATAAAAAAGAAGATAAAGGTTGGTGTATTGGTGTAAATGTCAAAATCAGTCATTGCAAAGATCGTCTATTTCTGAATATTTGAAAAGTATTGAACCTTTAAATAATGACCACCTGCCATACATTATTACAATTAAATTACTCTTCGCTATATATGACAAACAAATAACTATATAATTATTGGTTAGAGTTTGGATATTCTTTTTAACAAGTATAAATACGACACACACAATCGCTGAATATAGATTCTCTCTGAAGTCCACATAAATTACTAAAAATACTTTATTCTTCATCCTATAATAGCATACACAACTTACTGAAGAAACATGCATAAACAAATAGCAACAATGCAAACGGGGTATTTCAGTATTATAAATTCAGTCTCTATCATGCAGACAACGAAAGAGAAAGTAAATTGATTAATAGACTGGTACATGTTTCTTTTTTTTATATCTCCATTTGCCTAATAGGTATATATTGCTGTACGATGCTGTATCTTTATAAACGCGGGTGTAAATATTTTTCCGGTTTTACATACATAAACTGAATTATAGTTTAATGTATATTTACCCTCTTCATATTCGTTTGCTTGTTTGCTTGTTTTTATTATTAATATAATATTTGCATTTCTCCATCATATCATAATATCTATCTTTTGCCTTTTATTTGATTTGCAAAAGTTCATTACTTTCTCTCTCATATTTTGTATGTGCTTACTGATTAAACTTCCTGTAAATTATAGGGTTACCTTTCAGTCATACAAATATTAGATCATCTAAGTCTTCTTTCACATAATAATGATTTTCCGCTTTTTAGCAGATTGTTAAAATGCATATGATTGGCTTATTTGTTTATAACTCTCGTATACAATTTCTACATTTCTATACCCGTTAATGGGTTAAATAGTAAGACATAATACTGTATATATTACCTAATTGCTTTGAAGTAGTTTAATTGTGATAATACCCAGACACCCACCACTTACTTTTAAAATTTTCATTATTTGTTCAGTAGTAAAGCATTGGTCACTGGAAATATTCAACCCATTTTACTACTAATTTTGTCAACTGAAAATGTGTATGTTGCTGAAATTATAGAAGGGTTAAGCGTTGTTAATAAAGGCCTGAAGGCTTCAAAGAAACAAATTAGGCTGATTCCGATCTTGACTCTTCAGTGACGCAATTATATATACTCATCTTGAAATCAGCACAGTTTCTAATAATAAACAAATAGATATTTAGGTATATAACAATGGATATATATTTTTAATCAATGGCAATTCCGTGCTATGCACAGCTTTAGGCAAACGTGCATCAGTGTGACAAATCTCCATAATGTCATGCGATTTTGCCCTCACATGTCGAGAAATATAAGTTTCACCATATTTGAAACAAAAAAGAAAAGTAGGCTGCCAAAATTTTAAAAAAAGAAAAGTATATATGAAAAAATTCTTCGTAGGTCACTATATCCAGACAGTTGATACATTTTTGAACGACTTTAAGAATGCAGTGGGATCTACTACCAGTGAGTGTGTCCCAACTATATTACGCGTGAAAAGGGGCTATTGTTGTGCGAAAAAGACAAATTATACCAATACCAGAATTTTAAAAAATGCCATGATCGAAGAAATATAAATCGTAAGAGACCCTTAAATAATACTTATTTGAATTATGAGACAAATGTGGCCATTCTGATTGTTAAAAAATGCAAATATACAGACACTATGAAGCTGTTTACCTGTCTTAAAAATTTAAGACGGTTGTCACAAAGCATTGCTTCCGTGGAAAACAAAATAGTAAGTTACATACAGATAATATTTAATTTAACCCAGGAAAATGTAAAGTCATCCATAAAGAAACCCTACACCTGCAGCATACTTTATTCATGGGCAAGTTATGAAAATTGTCACTCGTGCAAAATATTTGAGTTGTAATATTTTCAATCGTCTCTCCTGGAACTTATATGTTCATGAAATTACTTTTTCGACAAATCGCATTTTATGCCATCTATAAAAAATAATAATAATAAAAAAAGAAATCAAAGAAATAGCTTATGACACCTTAGTAACTTCAAACGTAGAATATTATTGTGTTATTCTAACATTTGGAACCCAAATTGTAAATGAAACATAAAAATAGAATAAATTCAGAGAAATGCCGCATGTTCGGTTTTCATTGATTATAGTAATTGTATGTGGGTATTGGGGGTCATACGGGAATGAACGTTAGCTCATTGCTTTCCACTGATGTGATACCTGGGGGTCAGTGGGAAATCCCATATTAAAATGGTCCATAGACTTTCATTGGTGTGGCACTTGGGGGTCAAACAGGAAATCATATGTTAAAATGGTCCATATGTTTAACATGGGGATGGTATTATGGGATCAAAAGTGTATATAAGGTCAAAAGTGTTTTTAGGGTCAAAAGTGTTTATAGGATCAAAAATGTTTATGTGGTCAAATGTTTTCTAGGGTCAAAGTTTTATAGGGACAAACGGGATAGGTAATGTTACAATTTTGACTTACAATCCAACACATCACATATACTATCCAAACACCCTCCCCCTACAATCCAACACCCTCTTTTTGATTACTATCCAAACACACACCCCTACACTCCAACGAAAAGGATAGGCAGTGTTGATACACATACTTTCGCACAAACATACAAACATACTAATGCACACCAGGTTAGGAAGTGTTAATAGACACACTACTATACACTTACATACAAACAATATATCACACAGAAGAGAGAAGGGGTAAAAAGGGTTTTAAGTTCTTGTTGTTAACAATATAGACCTACAAAAACAAACACATTCACAAAACCCAAAGGTTGTGGCAAATATGATTAGTATCTCTCTTTTTTAGAGCTCTAAGTGGCCCTGCAAAGGGCCGTTATGTTTTGCTAACCAAAGGCAGTTGACATAAGTGGCATCGCTTCGCTGGACTTCTCAAACTTCGTCGCAGGTCGGGTCCACATAGTAAGACTCGCTTCAGACACCCTTGCCTCTCCACATATATTCTTCTTTTCCAAATCGCTGTGTCTGTGATCCTGGTAACTGCCCACGATGCCGTTACATACATGGGGTAGTCCGGGTTGAACAGTGTGCCCTAAACGATGGTTGATGACTCTAAGCATGTCCACATCTTGCTTGAGTGGTCTTCAGAACAGGTGAACCATAAGCGAATGCGCTTGTATATGTAGCCTAAGACCGGATCGAAAGGGATTGAAATGTTTCACCAATCAAAACGTGCGTTACAAAACTCAGTCAGAGCGTGGGGTGTCTCTTCCAATCAGAAGAGAGCGGACGCGTAACGTCACTTTCAATACGTAGGCGCACCAGCGTTCCTACGGTTTACCATTGCGGAACATATTGAGTGCCATACCAGGCTGAGAAACGAAGATAATGTATTGGGGTGCGCCTGCTGCGGAGAGATCGTATACTCGGAGTGATAATACTATGACTACGACTACTAATACGGCTGTAACCAGTATTCTTCTTCCAAAAGTGGATGACTTCGTTTTAGCTTTGGCTGATTTCCAGTCGGCTCCGCAAGAACTGTAGCCTTCAACAATAGTAAAATCTTCACCTCCTTCTCCATCTTTACCATTGGTGGATAATTTTAGAAAGAGACAGAAGGTAGAATTGGAGAATTTTTTGCGATGACAGAAAGAAGCAGAATAAACATTTAATCAACAACAGCAAGAAGAGGAGAAAAGAAAACGAGAAGAAGAGAAAGAGAAGAAGAAAACTTTGAATTGCGAAGGCCAGAAGGAGGGAGTGAAAACAAGACGATGAATTTGTTACAAGACATTTTGGCGGAGTTAAGGTATCTGAGGTAAATGCCTCATGCATCTTTAGCTCAACCCAAGAGAAAGAGACCTTCAAGTGCTAAACCTTCCATCACCATATCCACTCTCAACGCCACTGAAATGACAGCAGCAGCAGCGTTTACTACTACTACTGCCAAAGCAGCAACAGCGGCAACAAGATGAGGAGTAGGACTTGGTCTTGAAAAATGGATTAAGATAGTTAAAGCTGATAATGTCAAGTCCATAAGCTGATAATGTCAATGTCAAAACGCCAACTGTCCTTTTCAGGGCCGCCTATAGCTCTTACAAAAGAGATGCTACTAAATGATTGCCAAATCAAGTAAACCTTTCAATGGTGTGTCTGTGTGTGTGTGTGTGTTCAAGTATCTTATCCATACGAAATGTTAAAAAATCAAGACAAGGAGACACTTACGTTTCTTTTACTTTGGTATATCCTCTTTTGAATCAGAATCAGAATCATAATGAAAATTTCATAACACATCACAAAAGTCCATTTTCTTCTTCTTTCGTTCACTGTCGGTGTCTTGTTTGTGAATTTCTTGACGTGTATGCGTTCTTCCTCTTCACTGTCTTGTAGTTGTCTTGCCTTCTTGAATTTCTTGACGGGAATGAGTTCTTCTTTTTCTTTTTCTGAAGAACGCTACTCCTCCCGCTACTCCTCCTGCTTGTTCTCTTTTTTCTTAAGAGGCTCTGAAGACCAATGTCCTTTTTCCTGACAATGATAACATGTATCTTTACCTTTGTCTCTCTTTTCCCCTGTCTTCCCTTAAATTTTGTGGAAATTCTGGAGCCCAATATTCTTTCTCTTGACATACAGAGCAAATATCTTTCTCGAGTGGAGTAGTCCGTAATCTTACTGGAAGTGGTGTACTTTCGAATGAATCTCTCCAAATTTCTGATTACAGGAGCGATCTGTTGTTGTATATCTGACGAGAAGGGTGATCTGCTTTGAATCTTCCATCTTCTTTACAGTCTGAAACCTGAATCAATATATACTCTTAGGGTGAGATGCTCTCTCTATATATAAGGAGCGAGTGTGTGGAAATCAAATTTTGGAATCAAGATTAAACGATCACACTTTGTTGAGAAGAAAGCAGAAGAAGAAGCCAAGAGACGACGACGACGACGACGACTTTTAGTATCGCCTCATACGGTAAGTGATATGTTAGCGTAAGTGCATGCCAGTGATTTCGAAGATGACATGAGTGAGCCTAAACCAACACCCTCTTCCTCCTCAGCTATAAGATCAAGAGAGTCAAGATCTACCAAGAAAGAAAGTCGTTCCGTAGCTCCCGAAGATTATTTTCACATTCGAGAGTCGCAAATAGTGACTTCCAGAAAATTTAGAATCACTGCTTACACGTACACCGTGCAATTTAAAGAGTTTAAGTCTCAAGTGCCACCAGAGAAAGCAGCAAGTTTCCTGTCTGGATTGAGTTTAGTACACCGGAAGAATTAAAACCTTTTAAATCAGCAATAAATATTAAACACGGCCAACAATCCTATGACGAGTTTAACATCACCGATTGAAAAAGCACTCTACTCATGACGCACATTTCACCTCCCAGAGGTAACGGACCACGCAAAATGTTATTGGTTAACGAAATTTGAAGTAACAAACGCATTATCGTCGAAATTAACAATCACAAGACCAGATGTGCTTAGCCGGGCTATCATCGTGGGCTAAACGTATGTCGAGACGATTGATATTGCAGAATAGAAAAGACCAATGGAGAGCATTCGACAGTCGAACAGAGCCAAGCAACGAACAGAAGCAGATGTCTTCTTGCAGCAAGCAAGCATTTCCAAAGAGACCGTGTGTGGCATTCCCGAAATGCAAAAACTTCAAGACGTGTTGGCATCTCGTTATACATTGAAAGTGTACCCTCAAGTCGTTCGCGGAGCTCTCGTGTTTCGAGGACCAGATTTTCCAAACAGAAAATATATTCATGTGTATCATGATCAAGAGCATTTCGATGCTATTACCAGTATCACAGGATTTCTCGGATGCATATACTATTGCGAGAAATGTGACCAAGGATTTTCCAATCGGGAGCAACACATTCATTGCGGAGAGAGATGTCGGGGATGTTTAGCATCCAAACCATGCATTCCTGAAGGAAAAGAGCCAATTCACTTGCAAGAGAACTTTTGTCAGTTCCACTTGTTACGAATAACATCGTATGAAACAAATTAACCAACAGAAAAGTACTTGCGAATTACTGAGATTGTGCTGCACTTGTGCACATCTTATTCGAACCAATAACTCAAAAGGCACACGTTTGTCCAGGAAAGAAAAGATGCCGTTTTTGCGATCAAATCGTGGACTTTTGATTATCAATGTTACATTCAAATATATGAAAATAAACTGGAGGAAGACTTCAATGAAGACCAGAACAAGAACAAAAAGAAACAAGTGGATTTTATCTTTTTTGACTTTGAATGTCACATCCCTAATTTTTGCGTAGCTTTTTTATCGTGCTTGTGAGAAGTGTATACCAGGACCTATAGTTGTTTACCGCACCATTTGTAGCAAGATTCCAGGAGGACGAGAAAAAATCTTTCTGGGAACCCACATTCTTCCCGATTTTGCTGAATGAATCTTAGACCTTACCGATGCCACTTGAAACGAAGTGGACATTTAGCGTTACGGGGACTGTAATCGATATGCTACAGTGATGGCTCACAATTTTGCAGGATACGACGGACAATTTCTTTGAAATATTATTCAGAACAAGGTTCGAATGTCCCACAGTCACCATGAATGGAGCCAGACTCATTTACATGAAAGTGGGACAAGTACAGTTTAAAGATTCCACATGTTATTTGGCCATGCTTTTGAGCAGAATGCCTAAAACGTTTGTAATGACAGAAATGACCAAAGGCTATTTACCACACTTTTTATATAACGAAGCTGTCAACAGGTTGAGCTCATGCATTTGCCAGACGTTCGCTATTACGACCCTGACGGTATGCACACAGAACAACGAGAAGCGTTCTACACTTGATACCAAATTCACTCTTTAAATCCGTTTGACTTTCAGGAAGAAATGTTGAAATATTGCAGATCTGATGTGGACATTTTGTGACGGTGTTGTGGAATATTTCGACAATTATTTCTGGATCACGGAGGTATCGATCCCTTGAAATAAGATTCTACCATCGCTAAAGCGTGTAGCTCCTTCTACCGAAAGGTGTTCATGCCCGAGAACAAATTAGCCATCATATCACCTCAGTCCTATCTCTCGGTCAGCCGTTGATACTCCGCCAAAGCTTTGCGCTGGCTTCATTACTTGTATGAAAGTGAAGTCAAATGGATACAACATGCTAAACACGGTACCGAAAGGAACATTTGAAGTCTTTCTGTGGATGGCTGGGATTTAGAAATCCCCCAGATCGTCTACAAATTCCAGGGATGCTTATTTCACGGATGCGCTACGTGTTTTCCTGAACGAAACCTGAAAAGTCCCTTCTCAGAGTTCACCATGGAAGATTTGTACAAAGAAACATACCAGCGACGCCTGAAGTTAGAAAGTCAAGGATATTAAGTGATATAAATGTGGGAGCACGATTACGATCACGTTTCAAAACCGATCCAGAATTTAGACACATTGCCGTAAGTTACGACGTGGTAGATATCGAATCTGTGAATGCAAGCGACAGTTTGTTTGGAGGACGAACCTATGCGACACGACACCCTGAAATGTTGACAGAACACATCGTCGTGGAACACATTAATCAAATGCAAAGTCTTACCTCCAACCCACTTGTACCATCCTGTCTTACCACATCATTGCATGCTGAAACATATAATTAGGACCAACCTTGTTGTCAGAAGGATGAAGAACGCTCTTTGACAGGAACGTGGGTGAGTGTCGAATTGGCATCATGCTCTGAATTGTGGATACCGCTGGCTAAATGTATGCGAAATTTGTCACTTTCCCACCACGGAATAATACCGTAAGGACGACGACTCGAGTCCAGGAATTTTCTCAGGCTACGTCAACAAATTTATCAAACTGAAACACGAAGCTAGTGGCCATCCATCTTCGTGCAGATTCCAGAAGGAAAAGAGGCATTCAAAGAACGGTAAATATCGTTAGAAGGCATCACTTTAGAACACGTGGAAACGAACGAAGAAAGACGATCGTTTGCCAAAGTCTTTTTAAATTGTTTGTGGGAACAATTGGCGCAAAATCCGAGATTGCTCAAGACGAAATACATGGCTGATCCAAGCCGGTCCTTTAAACTAGTGGATGACAAAGGAAAACTCATGAAACACATGGAGATCGCCCGTGGGAAATTGATCTTGGTCAATTACGAAGAAGCGACAGAGTTTGCACCCCTACGAGTTTGGCAATATCATCATTGCAGCGTACGTGACAGTCAATGCCCGTTTAAGATTGTATAATGCCTTTGAACTTTAAGAGATCACGTCCTTTACTTTGACACCTGCATTTGTATGTACATCCATCGCTCTGATGGCCATCACCAACAAATCGAAGGGGACCGTTTAGGTGCATGGACAGAGGAGCACCCAGAAGACACTATTGTAAGTTTTGCTAGCAGTGGCCCCAAACGTTACGGATCCCAATACAGAGACCGACAGGGACAACTGGATACCAAATGCAAAGTCAAAGGACTGACACTCAACTATCGATCGAGTCACGTAGTCAACTTTTATGTCTTGAAAGAAGCTTTACAGTCCAGGCAAGATCAAGACTTTCGCGTGAAAACATTAGAGCCACAGAAAATTGTACGTTTACAAAATCACCAAATTGTCAGTTGACCTTTAGAAAAAGTCAGATTGAGTACCAAAAACGAGTGCGACTTCCAGACCACAACACTTTACCGTACAGACACTCTGAGCTCCAGTATAAAAAAGGGAACGTTCCAAGACCAACACTTCATTGTGAATACAAACACCGATCTAGAAAAATGATGAATAATTCAACACAGTAACAGCGAGAGAGCCGCTATGGCTCCGAGTTCTGTTTTCAGTTCAACACACTTTCACCGATAATGACGAACTAACCACAGCAACCGAGTGAGGGACCCACTACAGACTCCAATAATGAACTATGGTGCGATGGTTTGCCTTGTGACCAGAGTGATGCCGTACCCTCCGACATCAGCGATGCAGCACGACCTTGCCGCTCCTCTACTATTGAATGCAACGCCGTTCATGTGCCTTACCGCTCTACTAGAGAAAGCTATAAAGCATGGCCTTTCTGCTTTACTTGTAAAAGCGATGCCGTGCGTGTACCTACCTACGGATCTGATCCACGCACTCACAAACCACTCTAGATACCACTAGCTCATCGAGATGTAGAAGTCAAAGAAAAATACACTTTTTCTGTCGTTTTGCCTGACTTTGAAAGTGGACGCCATTAGTAAAAAGAAATGGCCTTAAGATCTGGATGGAATACCCAGTACCAAATCGTTAGCCAGAGCAGGATTTGTCTTCTCAAGACGAGGAGACCAAGTACAGTGTTTCATTTGTGGTGTGAAGATCCACGAATGAGAGTATAAAGTCACAGCTTTCCTGGAACATGCCGGATGGTCTCCGTGCTGTCACTACCTTCCTTTGGTGGGGCATGATTAGTATCCCTATGGATACTTGAGAAGAGAACATTAGTAGTTTGTCTCCTGAGCTATGAGAACGCATTTGTAAAGATCTTGTACAGATTCAAATGAAACACAAAGAACAAGTACATCCATTACAACATAGGCTTTTAAGTTAGTGGTACCTGCATGCTATAAAGTTTGAAAGTGTTCAAATGGTCAGACATTGATCAACTACCCATGACTCAGAAGAGTTTTGATGCCACGACTTCTAGCAATAAGGTTGCAAAACTGCAGAGAATACTTCTTCCAGAGGATAAAGAGTTGCAGGATTATAAAAATCCTGTACAAGAAGTGTCATCTCAAGACGAGACTTTTTTAAGACGTGTGGTGTGTGTGTTAGTGACTAAATAATTTATGTTCCACTATTTTTAGTAGATACCCGGTGTAGAAAGCATGACTATTTCCTCAAAAATAAAGACACTGCTGTGATTGACTAATATAAATGCTTACCATGCCACTACTTTTGTCCTCAGTGTTGCAAAAATGTTCGTGGAAGGAAATCGATGAAAGTATTTAAAACTTAGATGATTACCAAATCCTTTTACAAGAAATGTTTCCACCTACGATTCCACCGAATTTTGGACGACGTGTGGTGTGTGTGTTAGTGACTACTTTTCTCTGATTTCCTTTAACTGCTAATTCGTTGTGGACTATTTATGAATAGTACATGCATCAAGAACATGACCACCACAACTTTATCTGTGCACTCAAGAAAATTTTTGTTAAAAGTGTTGAGAATATTGATGAAAACAAATTGTGTACCTTCGTGTGAAAAAGACATTTTTCGAACTTTATCGACGCTTCGTACTTGCCAAGAAGTGTGTATAGCTAGTTGGGTACAAGAGCAAAGTTACGACTGAAAAGACAAATCTTGGCTTCGATGCTTGGATCCAAGAAGTGGCTCACTATGCCAAAGACATTGTGTGCCACTAATCCAAGAAAAGAAATTAACTTAGAACCAGTGCAAGAAGCGAACATGAAATTAGAAACAATTATAGAAACAGTAGAAGAAGAATCTGAAACAGAGGAAGAAATATTACAAGTCCACGAGAGTTTTAGTACCATTGTACAAATAAAAAAGAATGAGGAAGAAATGAAATTCCCGGAGAAATCGGAGACAATGGATTTCACAGAGATTATGAGAACACCAGAGCGTGTATATAAATTTCATGGGACACACATAGATCGAGAATATTGTACACTTACTTGTTTATATGAAACTTTGGTTATTTTAATTTGTGCCACAATGATGTACGGAGTTATTTATGTCTTATGTGCTTTTGTGTTTTAATTCTTGAAATACAAATATGTTTTTTTGTTCTTTTTACACCTTTTGATAAATATTAAACGTGCATCAAATGTATAAAATGTCTTGTGTCGTTGATGGTAATCTCAGAATTGTAATAACCATGGTTATGGCTTCCTCCTCCTCCTATGTTCTCAAAGTGATTAGCGAAAAGTTAGATCATCAAAGTTGGGAAGCATTGTATCATTGCCATCCCTTTAACACATTGATTGCTGGACCGAGTGGTTCAGGCAAAACCGAATTTGTCAAACGTTTGATTGAACACAAATCACATTTGTTTGATCGTCCACCCCAAGGTATCATGTGGCGTTACAAAGAGTGGCAATCGCAGTACACATTAATCCAAGAAAGTCAACGAGAATCCATTTTGTTTGTTGAAGGCATTCCTCGTGAGGACGATGAGATCTTTTCTGACTTTAGTCAAACACATATTGTCATCTTCGATTACAAGTTAGGAGAAGATCTGGTTTATAGAAAAAAATACATCATCGTAATACCAGCATTATTTACATTATTCAAAATTTATTTCGCCAAAGTAAAGCACATCGCACAATCAGCCTCAATGCCCACTATGTGGTATTGTTTACAAGTCCAAGAGACAAATCTCAAGTGCAAGTGTTAGCTAAGCAGTTAGGAATACCTTGGCTAAATTATGCGTACGTCGATGCCACTCAAACACCTCATGCGTCTTTACTTACCAATTTAAAACCGACCACTCGCGATTATTTGAGATTTCGTACCAATTTGCTTCACCATTGGTGGCAAGAAAGAGATCCTGTCATTTACACATTTCCCTTGGTGTCCGTCTAAAGAAAAAAAAACAACTATAAAACACCATTCTCTTTTTTTCTTTCAAACAGTATTCAATATGACCTCCTTTCAATCTCTTCCTCATGCCAAATTGATTCGTGCACTGTATGCCATCAGTCGCTAAAAAAATGCACAAGTCCGGTCACATTTGTTAGAAGCCAATGTCAAAGAAGTGTTACGATGGTTTGTGTTGACAGCACGTCAGTTACTACTAGGATTCATTCATATTCCCATCAAAACAAAGGTTTGTTTTTTTGAAAACATCCAGTAGCGTTATCACAACTGGTAGATCAAAGAAGGATCGATACTAAAAAAAAAACAAAAAAAACCCAACAACAAACAAATCATTTTGAAACATGGTGGAAGTGGTTCTTTAGGTGGTGTCATTATTTGTTCACTTGTAACATAGCCAAATTCATCAACAGACATTAGACCCCCCCCCCAACAAAAAAAACCAACAAACAAACAAAAAAAAAAAAAGAACAAAAAAAATAAAAACACTGGTACAAAAAAAATAAATAAATAAAATAAAGAAAAGTTTCAAGAAAAAATCTCCTGCCAGAAAGAAAGGTACTGCCGCTATAACGCATACGTACTTCAGAAAACCACGCCGCTCAGTGACAGTGTCTCCTCCTGCCACTTCTACTGCTTCTTCTTCTTCGCCGTTTATGATGATGCCTGCCAAATCTGATTTAAGACCAGTGTTTCCTAATCTGATGAGAAAATGGAAACTAATTTCTAAAGGAACTTCTTTTCTGGCAGCGACGACGACGTCTTCTTCTTTAGCAACTGCTGCTGCGGCTAAAAAAGTTGCCTTATGCGAGACAACAGTACAAGACAGAACAGAGGTGTTACAAACTTTACTGGATTTATCCAAATAAGAACGGACAGGATTTATTTCGTTGAAAACACTTCATCGTCGAGTGCTGCCCACAGTGAAGGTGATACGACGTGCCGACCATCAGTCGAGACAAATTCCGGTATAAAAAGAAGTCTGAGGTAAGATTCACGTCATTGTTTCTTGCTCCTGAAACAATAGATGTCACCAAGAAGAAGTGTACACCATCCTGTTTCCAAGACACAGCTTTTCTCCAAAGAAGGGTAAAGAAAGGGACTCCCCCCTCGTTTACCAAGACATTGAGATGTTTTGTCAGTACTGACTAAATCCGATCCTCCGATGCGAAAACAAATCATTCAAACAGCACTCCCCCAAAAAATCATCGATACCGTGTGTGACTGTTGTTGAGCGTTTTAAAAGGAACGGTGCCTTTGTCCAAGATAGAGAGACAACGATTATGAAAATATCGGAACGTTCTCGCCTAATGGTAAGAAAGAAAATACCCATCAGTCAAAAAAAAAAAAAAAAGCAAAAAAACAAACAAACAAATAAGCATAATCTTGGCTCAGTGAGGAGGATTTCTACCAATGCTGATAGGACCGCTGTTAAAAGTGGATGCTCCTTTGTTAAGATCGATTCCTGGACCACTTTTAGGAGGAGTCATGCAATGAGGAGGAAACAACTAATACAAAAAGAATTCCCTTTTCTGGAAAGACAGCACACTTATACCTTTGGGTCTTATGGAAGGACGAAAACTCACTTTAGCTCCTTACAAACGATGGATGGAACTCCATCGTAGGTACGAACAACGGATAATGCATTTACCTCTGAATCCTAATATCAACGATATGTCACAGTTACAACGAGAATTACAATCGCTGATGGATCGAAGCGATTAGTCAGAAACAGAAAAATCACAACGGTACGGACAAGTATTTCAACGTCTTCAACTTTTTCACCAGAAAGCTCTAGACGAAAAAACTCTGAAAGAAAAACATAAAGTAGCAACCTCTCCCAAGAGGATGACAAGCACGGCTACGGGGATGACAGAGAAAGGAGAAGAAGAAAAGGAAGAGTTTCAAACTCCACCAGCTAAAAATACGCAAGTTAACAACACCTATCAAGAATTGGTTAGATCCAAAAGTAGATGCCCACACCCTTGCCAGCAGAAGAGAAAAGGAAAGAAGTGAAGACAGAACCGATTACCCCTATTCAGACATCCTCCTTTCCACCTCTCGCTCGTCGGACACGTAAAGCATTGCAATCAAACAAAATATCACACGAATAAAAGAGCATTGGAAGTTGGTTAACTTATTGAGGAGAAGCAAACAAAACAGATAACCCCATCATGGAGACACTTTTAGCAAGCATTTACTATAATCCTGCACATGCTGCTGGAGGTGCTTGATTACTAACTGAAAAAAGTAAAGAGAAAATTATGCAACGAGATTCTTGCGAATGTTCCAAGTCAGAACTCGATCTGTTCGCCATGACACCAACCCTGATAAAGATGCAAGAACCCCAATGGTTAGAATTTCATCCTGTGTCGTCTTTGACTACCTCAGCCCCTATCGAATTTGGATCAAAGGACAACCGAAGATTACATCGATCTGAATAACAATTACATGTGCCTGAAGGCAAAGTTCTCAAAGTGGAGAACTCCAATCCAGATGCGGATGATATAGTAGCTGCCGTGAACAATTTCGTGCATTCGTTGTTCAGCGAAGTGGATTTTGTACTTGAATAACAAACTGGTGAGCAGTAACATGGATACTTACCCTTACCGAGCGCACCTGGACGGTCGGAAAAAAAAGCCAAGAACATACATTTGAATGCCTCCGTGGTGTGGAAACCTGACACGTTGGACAAGTTCAACGACACAGAGTTGACAGAAGATGACGATCCTGATAATGTTGGATTTAACGACCATCAAAACAAAATCAAACAAGGACGCAGTTTAGAAATGATGGATCGTTTGCATTTGGACATGTGGTTGCAAGACAAGTATCGGTTAAATGGAGTGGATGTACGCCTGAGACCTAATCGAAGTAGTACCGTGTTCCATTTGATGGCTAATGCTAACGAATACAACACCATCATTGAAGAAGCCAGGCTGTATGTGCGCCGTGTGGAAGTCTTACCTAAAGTGGGAAATGACATCACTCAAACGTTGAACAGAACGACAGCTAAGTATTCACTACGGTGAGTGGAAGTGAAAACCTTCACCATTGGCTCTGGACTCCAATACAAGATCGAAGAGCATGTTTTGCAAGGACAGTTACCCAAACGTTTACTCATTGGCATCGTCAGCAATGCAGCCTTCAACGGAGCCATCGATCAAAATCCTTTTGAGTTCACAGACTTCAACGTGTCCAGGATAGAAGTCACTCGAGATGGCCAAACGTTGTTTCCAGACCCTTTCAACTTAACTGTGCCCAGAAAATGTACTTGAGATCTTACATGACACTGTTGGAAGCTACAGGACAGTTAGGTACCAACAGCAGCCAAGGTATTTCGTATGACGACTATGCAGGAGGATACGCTTTGTGGGGCCTTGATTTCACTCCAGACCAAGGAAGCGACGAAGTACATATCCACCATATAAAATCGGGCCAACTTCGTGTGGAACTTCAGTTTGCAGTAGCTCTGGCCAACTCAGTGAACGTCATCGGTATGCAGAATTTGACAATACTTTGGAAATCAACCGTTTAAGGGAAGTGTTCGTAGACTATCAGAAGAAAAGATGGAACACGAAGAACCTATAGAGATATGCCATAAGGATGTTTTTTTAAAAAATCCAGAACAAGAAGACATGATGTCAAGATGACCAGAACAAGAACAACATTTAGTCTCCTGTTTTGCTACTGACTTGGCTGAAAAAATCACAGACCTGAGCAGAGAACATTGTCATGGATGTTAAATCGATCATCCTAGTCAGAAACAACACGACAAATGGATGATGATGAGTCAAGAAGAAAAGTTGGAAGAGTATCTGGAAGAGGCATGGACTCTCATCTCAGAAGAGAAAATATTGCGAAAGTGGTATAAAGATTAGCGTGACCATTCCTTACCTCGTTGACTTGTCTGGAGACCAAGCGCAAGGCACTCTTGCAACAAAGTACGGAGACCACTCTTGGTTCATCGACTTATTTGACAGAACGTTGCAAGGAAAAAAGTCAGGTGTGAACTGATGACTTATCATTACCTGTTTACAAAAGACAAAACAAAAGAAAAAGAATGGATACCTGGGAGCTTCATTACATGCTGACTCACAATTCGTACACAGCTTCTTGTAATCCTGTGGTGTGCGCTAAAGATGAACAGCCGTCTACTTTTCCATCTATTACAGTGTGAAATATTTTGATTCTTATGGATTACCTCCTGTGGAAGACGACATCATTGACTTTGTGAGCCAAAATGCTGTATCAACTGGATTCAATAATGTGAGATTACAAGGATCAGATTACATGGTGTGTGGACAATATTGTGTGTATTTTCTTCATCAACGCAATCTTGGATTTCCTTTAGAAAATGTAATGATTTGTTTTGATTGTGAGTACTCTAGAAATTATAATAAAATAGAAAGATGGTTTTGTGAACATTATAGCTATCTCTTTTCTTTTGCTCAGAAACGAAGTGTCCATCGATGGCAAAATGACAGTACCTTAGACTGTGAAATACGTTTTTAGATGAAAATATTTTGAAGGAATTAAGACGTTGATGGAACAGGTTAACAATAAAATAACTGCTATTGAAGATAGTGGCAATGAAAGTGCTAACACAATCACAGGGGTACTGAAACAGATGAAAACAGACAAATGATTTTAGATGCACACGAATTGTTCAAACGGATGCAGAACTCTGTTTAGTGGCGTACAAACATTGTGAACGGCAAAACTAGATTACAAGTAAGTATCATTGCCTAATATTCAACAATATATACAAAGAATCAAGCATTGGATCAAGTGTAAAAAAATGCTACTGAGGTAAGATTGACATTTGTCTCCAATACGATACGATTACTTTTGAATCAATTGCACAGCCAATTAATGACACGATTTCACGTCTGCGTTCAGCACAGCTATTCCGTTGTGTGTCAGTTTTGCTTTTACGCGCTGAATATAGCCGCTGATACTTTAAAATTTACAATGATTAATATACATTAGTGGTGATAGAGTTTTTGTAACTTTTAAAACAGAAATCTCTTCTGGCATGTAGCAATTGAGCTGTCTACATTGTTACATATTCCTTTGTGTCCTCTTATTTTATCTGGCGTGTTCAAGGACCTTTTTATATTTATATTTCTGTCCGTGATATTTATTTTTCAGTGATGACATCAACTTTGACAATCTTTTATTTCAACCTAATAGTACCATCCATCTGTATAGTCATTAGGGCCACCATACTAATATATACTTAGCATGTCAACATGTTGTTTTCTCTCTATTCTAACATGACTGATATAGTTTGACTCCATATTACTGCGTTCCCTTTTAATATTTCATATATATTAAGGGATATATCAAATTCATTTTTAAAAGTTTAATATCCTTAATGTTTACTAGAAATATTTTAAACTAATGACCGTCTCCATCTAAATGGAATTTTGACGATTTATCTAAAAGATGACTAGCTTACAGATATTAAAGGAAACACATCCCGTCTTTTAATTTTACCTGAACACAAGCCTTTTTGTACTTTTTATGTTTAGCCCATTTCGGTAAAATATACGTATGAGCTTCCACTGTACGGTTGACATCTATCTACGTGCAATGTTGAATATTAACTACCTTTTAATATCTATCTTGTAGCTTCATTTTTTAAATTTTGTTTTCTTTTTGGTGCATATTTGCAATGTAGGCTGTCAGATAAACGTTATATGACATTGTCCATTTCACATCAACGCAAAACATATCCAGAAATACTCTTTTGTGCTAAACAGTTTTATACTCTACTCACTTTTACCTGCTGGGTGGTTGGCTACCATTGTCTGATCGATAAATCGAGCTGTACTTTTACAGAACCAAATGTAAACTTTGTTCTATTGATGATTTCATAAAATATGGTTCAATGTCGCTAAATAATGAATATATAATCTTGAGTGTTACCACCATAAGACCAGTATTCTAATAAATGAATTTCTAAGTACTTTAGAAATACTTCTGTGCACAATTTTTTTATTCATACTTCTGTTTTCTTTCCTAATTGGTACACATAATTAACGAATTAAAAAAACAATTTGTTTTGGTATTCGTTCATCCATTATTCAAACCTTCATGTTGGTTTATTTAAGATAGAACAATTATTTATATATATATATATATATATATATATATATATATATATATATATATATATATATATATAATAGATATATATATATATACAACATATCAATTCTTTTATTAAAATTTTATAAAATTTTATATAATGCCTTAGTATTAAAGCCTTTGAGATACAAAGTATCTAACCGATTAATCCATTAACTTTCTTTAATCAGTTTTTTCATCTCTCCATGCACAATATCGATTGGCATGAAAGAATAATCACGTAAAGAGTGATTATTTGTATTAAAATGCATTGAAATATTAGAGGAGAACTGAGGATCCATACAACTTTTTATATGAGAGTGGTGATTATGAATACTCTTAGAAACTTGTTGAAGTGTTTGTCCAACATACTGCATGTTACAGTTTTTACAGGTTATCAAATAAATTACATCTGTTGATATTCAGTCAGTGTTATAACACAGATAAAACAATTCTTTCGTATAGGACCTACTAAAATAGGTACCGTCTCTAATTTTTGCACCTTTAGAGCACCGACGTCTGTTGCATCTAGGTGATGTTAAACATCTTTTTATATTTTCTGCTGTATTTAAAGCATTCTTTTAAATGAATCAGGTTTTCTAACTTTCAAAACCACATTTTAACATATATTTTAGTATGATTGCAAATCACTTGTACCAAAGAACCATATGCCGCATGATGATTCTTTTTTTTAGACTCCGTGCACTACATATGAATTAATAGAGATAAATCTTAACAGGTGATACAAAATTGTGAAAATCTAAAGCAATTGTACGTTTATGCAAATGCTTCTGAACATAGTCTTTAGCAAAATGTTTTTACAGTAAGATGATGCATTGCTACAGCTCGAAGTAGTTACTCTGTTATTCATACATTCCATGAATAAATTTTCCCGCCGTGATTTATTTACCCCGGAATTTCCGTTCATATTGCACTGTATTTACTTGTACTTCAATTTGAGTGGTATAGTAATTTAAATGATTTTCAAAATATTTCCAATTTGTACTGGTCTAGTGATTGTCAATTTTGATTTTTAATGTTCTCGTATTCCAGAAACGCAAATACATGAAGAATATGATATTATGAGTGTTCATTTGTTATTGATGAAGAATTATGTTTGCTCTTGTCGAATAAGAACTTGTATTGATCAACCTTATTCTAAATGTATTTTCTCCTTGGCGAAAGCAGAAAAAAATATGGAAAGAAAACAAAAGTAACACCAACTAAGCAAACACATTTATTGAATATACATTTAATCTTAAAATGGCTGGTTTTTGCAACATAGAATAATAAATGGCTTTCTCCATTTAAACCAATCGTGTTTAATATTATCATGTTTTGTATCTTTTATATTTACATTATTGATCAATATGAAAGTTGTACTGATCTCTTGAATGTTATTTTTCTACTTGTAATGTCCCCCAACCCTCTCTATCTCTACATACTAGAAAGCAAAAAATTGGTCTAGGTCTCGAACACATTTATAATGCTTATGTAAATACATTTCTTTTGGTATTGAAATGATAGAAAATGGCAAATACAATATCACTTAGCATGAAGCCATGGGTTGTACTCTTTCTTCAATATTAGTTTTAAAGTGAGAGTATAAAACAGGTATTGCAAATTTAATGAAAGCTGGTTGCTTCTTTAGTGGGCGCTATCAGTGAGACATACATATTTTTAAAAAAAGATTAAAAATCAAAATTCTATGTAATATGTACCACTTGAGGATAAAATTTTCAGGCCCTAGATCCTCAAATCTCGAACATTGTTCTTTGAATTGACATTCTAAAATAATATGTTTCTAATTGCTCGTTGTATAACAATATATTTTCCCCAGACCATTTGGCAGGCACGGAATATTAAAATACAAACATGATTTAATGAATTGTTCGTGAAAGGGCCCTATTTATTTAAGGAAACATTGAAATTTTCCCACACTTGAAAAATTCCTCAGTTATTTCAGAATGCAATGATGCTCAGGTAAACAATTTTTAAAAAAAATTAGCGTTTGATAATGTATCTGTTCAATTTGAGGTACAATGTCGAGAAATGTGATGAAACCAGAGCCGGTTGAACTTATATTTGCTAACGTTTGTATAAAATAATTTCCCTTATCTATCGAGCGTTGTGGAGATTGTCCTGCGATGCCTCAGTTTCATGCTTATTGAATGGAGTGCGACAAGTAACCATGAAACATACAATATTTCATCAAGTTAAAGCAACAGCAATTACAACGTCAGCAATAACAAAAATAATAGCAGCAGCAGCAAGAACAAAATACAAAAATTTACTCTGCATAGCAGAGGACAAAAAATAGGAGCAGAGAAAGAAGAAAACGAAAATGAAATATCATGGTTATTGTTTTATTAACATTGTATCGTTGTCGATTGCCACGAAGTACGTTTGAATATACAACCATATGGCATACATGTGTAGTATATCCAAGTACAAAGCATTCACTGAAGTATAAAGCAAACATATGTTCGTGATGGAGTCTCTTTATCTTTGATGTTTCTACATGATCTGAAGTGCCCACGGATAACCCTAACATGTTTGCACACCTTCTTTGTCCAACATTATTATTTTATGGCTGGAGCCATTTATAGCGTTGGATAGCCATCATGCACACGTTTTTCTTTCCCAAAGATTTTCCGAAGTTTTATATTTGAAGTAGACTAATTGTGACTCTGCATGCTATATGAATATAACTCTTGCAATTGTATATTCCTTGTTGCCCAACGTTACAAAATTAATCATGTTCATTTTGCATCTGTTTAAATAATTCTTTTAAAAACAAGAATAGCAATATTAATAAAAAATCACAGTAATAATAAAATTAACACCACTACTACTACTATTATCATTATTGGATTTTACAGTATATATTTTTCGACTGCATAGTATTTAATTAAACATTAATAAGAAACATAATTTGCTTCACCCAAAAGTAGTATTACTCCTATGCGCCCGGTTTCCTTATGAGGACTTTCATTGTTAAAGGAAAATATTAAAATGATCTACATCTTTAATTACAAACATTCCCGAAAACCTATGTTCCTTTTTTCTCTTTCTTCAAATAACCCATCAAGTATAAGATCATTTTGTTACAATTACGATCTGAGGACAACTCTAGGGAAGCATTATGTTTAGTAGCAGAGTTCATTAATCTTGTGGACTAATTCTGACAGAACTGAACGGGTGTTTATATCTGTACAAGGGAAACAGTACTTGTATTGTGTAATCCTAATATCTTACATATCAACACAAACAACATGATCCAAATAAACGTTTTCAATGATGTATCATTATGATGTCGAACTCTTGTATAAATTCAATCTTTGACTTGGTAACTTCAGGTAAATATATATCATTTTAAGATATTATATTCTATAATTTTGTGATGCATACTCCTCAAACTTCTTCAGCAGTATCCACTAAACGAAAAGAACTAACAAAATACATGTCATCATAAAGAGATAATCAGTAATTCACATATATTATAATCCAGATTGGGATAAATAAAAGGATGACGGTTAAGAACATTTATATACACATTGTACACGTGAAATGGGACAGGAGACAACGCACAAAATATCTGCTTATTATATTTGCTGCATACATGAAGCAGTATTATGAATATAGATCAATAATTAATCTTGTCAAACGCATGTTTAGTTTCAAGAAGAATGTAAACAGGGTTTCGGTTATCGAATATAATATTACTAATATCTTGAAATGCATTTAGACCTTTTTTATAAAATAAGTTTGACTGATCCAATGAATCCAAAGTGAGCGTGAGATAGCTCAGATTAAAACATTTTTGTTGTGTCAATAAAGATTTAAATATGCATGTAAGAGTAATCAGAGCGATACATTGAAATCTCTTTTAATGAGATATATCAATCGCCTAAGACTTTATTACAAGAAACACTTTACCGCTCCAAAGTGTTTAAATTAATGCGAACATTTTTTCTTAGTAACATATATAACTTTTTCTGCATGGTACAACCTTGAAAAAAAAATCTGCATTTGTACAGGTATGTGTTTTTCTAACTTTATTATCTTATCAAATAAAATATTTAAAAAACAACAACAACAACAACAACAAACAAAAAACCCATCATTGTTGAAACTTACAATGACTAAAATATTCCATTATAGAGAAATATTTTAGTTTGTTAACAGAAGTAAATATTTTGACTCCTTTACGCTCTACATCAAGTAGATGTTTGGAATAAAAAATGAGCATGCCGTTAGACTATAGACAAGGAAGCACCGTCTTGAACAAATGAGATACCTTATTTAGTTTCGCCACTTATAACGAGTAAGATATTTAATTGTTCTCAAATATACATTAAAACTTACTTAGAACTGACTTTTATCTTTGGCTATCGTCAAATATAGTGGCATCAATTTACATGGGGAATAGGTGTTCAGGTGCTCCCACAAGCAAGATAGAAGGAAAGGAACGGATGTAAGTTTAAAGTTTTCCTTAGGGAGAAATTAAGGATGTATTTCTTCTAAACTGTAAAGTTATCTTACTCTAAGATGAGGATTCCAGTCTTTAGACACTTAAAATGATGTGAACAATTTGTGACACAAATTGAAATAGATGGTTTTCAAAACTAGCAGTTGGACATCGACCGAAATATCATTGCTCCTGCTTCAAATCGCAAGGCTAATACTATTTAGACCTATTGAAGGTGATACACCTTGTGTCGAGGACTTTACGCCGCAGAAAATGTCCTCTTTATGTGTTAAAACCAATAAGGTCATTTGTTCAGGCTTCAGCTCTAAAAGTCATTAATTAGCATTTGACATAATATGCACTTGAAATCATTTGAAACTTTTTTCTCAAGACAGTGAAAGTGGGTAGGATTTTATGAGAGTAGTGTGAATGTCGATATCCAGATAGTATGCAGACATTTAATATTTTGTTCCATCAGGATACTGTTTCCCTGGGTTTGTGGCACGAGGACGTTGGTGTCCTCTTGCTTGCTGTCCCAGCATATCCCAAGGTTGGTAGCGCGTAGTCTCCTCAAAATTGGAAGAACTTCCATATCTTTGGAAATCCAAAGAGGAACTTGTTAAGTATCCATGATTGTCTTCCTCTGGAAGTGACACTGCTATGTCATTATGTCCTTGTTTTAAGGATCCAGCTATTGATGGTGTCAGGTAGTCATCATGGACGATTTCCGAAGGTCTTTTGCCACGGACGATATTCTGCTTGTAAGGGTTATTCTCTGAAAGCTGCTCGTATTCTCGAGGTGATTCTAGGAGCTCCATATAAGGCGGCGTTTGGCCATTTGTCCCTTCGTAGAGCAACGTGGAATCATTAATGTAGTCATATATTTCTATCTCTTGTTGTTTGAACTCGTCAACTCGTGGTGGTGGCATTGGTGATCGCAACCTGTTTATCCCTGGAGGTTCTGGTCTAGACCTACATCATATAATACATGGGATATAGTTTTGTGTTCCATAATCCAGATTTCGGTCCCTTATATCAAATACTAATATCAACAGTAACACTATAATGCATTTGCATTCAAAACACACGCTAATTATTGTAAAAATATTGAAAACCTCGGCCAGCTGGAAATATATTTTGGGTATTAGTCTCGTATTTTTTTTTACATTGTCAGGCTGTATTAAGAGTGCTGTATTAAACGTCATATGCTAATTACCGTTTTCGGGATGGAAAAATAGTAAATATTAGAAAGTTTGTAATTTTCCATATTTAAACTTGTAATATTTTGAGACAAACCATACCTTTTGCGTCCAAGATACAGGACAGCAAGTATAATTACGATGACTACCAAAAGAGACCCGCCACCTCCAGCAGCAGCTGCAATGATGCTGTAAGATGTACCTGAAATAGGATGTGTGACAATTATCAAGAATGGTTAATCGAAAAAGAAAACACGTCAGTGATTAGAAGCAGTTTGTTTCACCACTAAGCTTATATATAATCAGACAGGTTAAAGAGTTGTAGTTCGTCTCAAGGTAACGAGTCTGACATCTGACGCAGTTGTCGCGGGTTCAATCGACCGGGTCGTCTGTCTTGGTGTATGGTGTATCTTTGGAAAGTTTGGAAAGGCACTTAGCTCTCATTATCTGTGTATGATATAGTCTATAAAGTGTTAAAAGTGCCGTCAGGCAACCAATTTAAACAGGAATCGGATCGGTGTCGCTCGTAACGGCAACTATTGGATAGCTCTCACGTACCAGCGTCCTAATGTACTAGGCCATACCAAAACAAAAAGAAGGATATGAACGCACACTGAAGGAGAAATATTGAATACTACAGATGAAAACAAATGAAAATGTTGGTCTAAATGAGGAACTCAAACATTCCCACTGCAGCTTTTCAGAACTCACTAAGAGGAACAGACCCACCACTCTTAATTTTGTTTCTTTTTCGTGTCATTTACTTTACACAAGTGTTTGTGCATCTTCAGGCTACCAACACTTCTTCTTCTTTGTCTTTTCCTCTTCTTCTTCTTCTTTTTCACCTTCTTCTTCTTCTTCTTATTATTATTATTATTATCATTAAATTTTCATCCTTTTAAAAATATTTCTTATTTGCATGCATATTAGAACAGTTTAGTGTTCTAACTTTCACAGTACAGACATTTTTCTAAATATTATTCTTTGAATAGTCATTTTACTTACTTAGTCCGCTTTTGTCTTCTGCCATTTTACACTTATCTTTCGCACTCGTTTGTCTGTGTCTCTATTTGTATTACTTTATGATTTTTTAAAATAAAAATTGTGAAAGTTATTTTAGATCATCAACCTTCCAGTTTGAGATCGCAAGCATGTAGTTTCAGTTTAGTTCCTTAAGAGAGTTACTGCTTTTCCCTTTACGTCTATCGAGGCTCCAGCCAATTTTGTTAAACATCTACTTTTCATGCAAATATTCAATGAGTGCATTCACGTAGTTTTCTCTGAGTCTTTGACAAAGCTAATCTCTGTGAGATGGAGATCAGCAGTCAGCCAGTAGGTAAATCAGCCCAGGAGCTTTGACGATCTCAGGATCAATTTAAAGGCTTAAATCAAAGATTAACAACAGTCTTAAAAATATACAAATAATTGGATTACAATGTTCTTTATGACAATAATATAAAACGAAATACATGCATGCATGATATATAGTAATAAAAAAGAAATGAAAACCTGATATTCGTGCCAATTAATATGTAATTGAATGGAGAGTTTCCTCTTTCATCTGCCTATTGTTGACTTTCTTAAGAAACATACCCCCTTTTTCCTCTTCTTTACAGACTTCACTGGAAACATTCCACCTGCCAAGGCTTCCACACTTCAAAGCAGCTCCACTGACTGTCAGCTGGAAGCCATGATTGCAGGTAAAGAAACAATGACGATTGTAGCAGGGGAGACAGGTCCTTTCCAGCTCAGCATTCGGAATGGAAAGTGCGCATTCCTTCTCTTACAAAACATAATATTATGTAAACAGTTTAATGATGATCACCTTGATATTATCGAGTCTTTGATCATCTGTACGTATGACTATGCAAATAATAATCGTTGTGATAATCAAAATGTCTAAAATCAGATAGCAGCACATACTTGGAAAAATGAGAAATATAATTTCAATAAAGTGTTACAATTCGAAAATGGGCCGCCCACAAATATGCAACGAAAATATTTTGGTTATGTCCGAGAGACAGAAATACCACAAAAATATAAAATATAAGTGACTGACATGCCGTTTCTGATGTGATTATACACTATGCACAGGGACATCGGAAAATTTGATTATATATATATATATATATATATATATATATATATATATAAGCAAGAGTTCAGTAGCCCTTTTTGCGACCTTTTAATACCTAAAACGGCTTATTTTGGGAATACCCTGCGGCTCCTACACAGCAAGTTTGCTCAGTCCCCCTCCCTTCTCCTCCTATTTCCGGTAGCTCCCCTTTTCCCCCGACACGAGGAGAGCCTGATAACGTTACTACTATGTCCTCCTCAGTCTTTTCCAAGGCCCAAGGCCCTGTCTGCGCCAGTTCATACCACTTGTAACTGAGCTACCTCTGTCTTCAGATAACGCGAATGCGTCGATGAAACAGCGGCAAGTGCTTATTTTTATGAAACCTACCAACAAAGCTCTAACCCACTGCCTTACAATTCACTTGTCAGTGTCAAATACCATTTTTGCATTCAAAGTTTCATTCGTCTGGTGATCGCATCAACACATTTTTATATATCTTGGATGAGGCTTCGTGCAATACTCTATAATATCCTCAGAGTTTTGGCATTAAGCTCTCCGATTTCAGCAAGATATTTGAGGATTGTTAAGTCCGACATCAACGCACATTCATTTCGATCCTGTTACGCCTGTTTTGATGTAGCTTCGCTCTCATATATTATTAAGGGTTAGGTCGTTGGTTGTATTTGTGTCGTTTAATAAAACTATTTTTTATGTCACAACCTGCATTGCCTGGAAGTATTTTCTTCTTGGGATAATCCGACCTCCCTTGTTCTATATATTAGTATTAATGTCTGTTTATTCTCCCTCTTTTATCGTGGTTTTCGTTTGCATACTCTTCCTATTTTCGTGTATTGTATTTACCCTCTTCTGCGTGGACACTCGGTCTCTTTTCTTCAATCTGAGATCTCTCAGCAAAAATGAAATCAGGGCGGAACATCATTTTGCCAATGATGTAACCAATTTGGAAAAAAATTTTGTCCCCTTTTGCCCCTATGTGCGGGAGAAGCTTTCTTTATCAAAAAATGAAACTCTATTCTTCAGTTCACTTCTTTTAAGGTTCTGGAAATCCGGAAAGCTAAATCTCTACATCAAACAAGGGAATTGGAGTCAGGCATTAAACTTCATACTGAACTTCTCCAAAGACATTGCGATGAAAACACATTTCGTGACTATACTGAAAAAATTAATACATTTCTAACGAGCCTAAAAAGGCAACTATGGGACAAATAGCACAGCAAACTTTCGAGAGATCACGTTATACAGAAAAATCCTAAACGTGGTTTCGTCACGGAAGGAAGGAAAATAAAAAAGAATAGAAAGTTTCGCAGGAAAAGGCTTCCGACAAACCGGAATGCCAACACTGTTGTAAACCTGTCATCGGTTCAGTTGTCTGACTCAGACTTAAGCCTCCTCTCCAAGGGTCTCAATCTTTGTCCCAAGCCAAAAACATGCAATGTACTGGAATTGTTTTGCACGGAGAATGCGACTCAAGAAAAAGTTTAGTGACGATGCCGGAGATTCCAGCGTCGTTACCAATGAGTCTCACAGATTCCGCCCCAAAAGCGATTATATTCCACCCCTTAGTAAAATTTCAGCTCTAAAGGCACTTTTGTCCACAGTGGAAAATGACATATATTCTCACGTACTGAGTCATACTAAAAAAGACAATTTAACCTGACAGGAAAGACAGTCGCTGAAAAATCTGCGCGAGAGGGAAGATATTGTCATCAGCCAGCAGACAAGGGGTCCTGTGTTGTTGTCATGAATTCGTCTGACTACATCGCTGAGGTGAACAGGCAACTTTCGGACGAGAGATTTTATAAAAAACAACCTCAGTCATGACCCAACAGCTAAACACGCTAAAACTGTGGGTCAGACATTAAAAGACATGCATAACGCAGGACTTATTGATAACAAAATATATCTTACCTGCTACCAGTTGACCCCAAACCAGGGAGATTTATTTATTCCCAAAAATACACAAAGAAGGGAACCCGGGGAGGCCAATCATTTCCGGAAACAACCATCCACTGAAAAAATGTCTGAATTTCGTTGATTTTCACCTTCGGCCTTTCGTGGAAAAACTGCTGTTATATATCCAAGATACCACGGACTATCTCAACAAAACACCAAAAAAAAGCCCCTTCCAAATAACACTCTGCTAGTCACCATGGATGTATGTTCCTTATACACCAACATCCCACACGAAGAAGGTGTTACAGCTTGCAACGAATCATGGGATAGTTGACCTGATCCTTCCCCTCCAATGTTCTATTTGGTCAAACTTTTAACACACATGTTCTCAAGTTTAACAATTTTATATTCAACAAGTAACACTTCCTACAAATTAATGGGACTGCATTGGGCACTAAATGGCACTTTCATATGCCAACGTTTTCATGGGAAGACTCGATCAAAACTTTCTCAACAAGGCACCCTATAGACCTCTAAACTGGTGTAGATTCATTGACGACATAGAATCGAAATGGATCGAAACGGGCGACAATTTTAAAATATATTTTTGCATTCGCCAATAACTTCCATCCTACGATTAAATTTACGTCGGAGACATGAAAGCGGTCCAGTATCTTTTTAGATACTCAATCTACCCTTCTTGAGGGGAACATAGAAACTGACCTGTATACAAAACTACTGACTCTCACAAATATCTACTCCCTACCAGCTGCCACCCCCAGCACGTACTAAAAAATCTCCTTTACGGTATGTGCATTCATACCAAACACATATGCTCTAATCCTGCTGCCTTTGAATAGAGACTCGGAGAGGTCAATGTGTACCTTAGAAGGAGAGGATACAAAAGGACGAGGATATTAACAAAACTAGACTTCTCGATAGAGGAGCTCTCCTATAATATAACACCAAGAAAACCTAAAAACGTGTTCCCTTCGTGGTAACTTTCCACCCCGATGCCCCGAACCTGCAACAGATCATTCGGAAGCATTGGCACCATATTGAATCGTCCGAACGTCTGAAGGGTATATTTAAAGACGTTCCTATGGTTGTGTACCGTAGACCTAAAAGTCTTAGGTACCATCTAGGACGTGCCAAGATAACTTCAAACAAGACCACAGATTCAGGCACCTACCGCTGCAAAGACAAGCGTTGCATAAGTTGCAAGCATATGCCCGTGACCGAATCTTTCAGAAGTTCGACAACAGGAGTTAGCTACAAAATCAATCAGAGGCTAGGATGTCGAGCCAAGAATGCAATATATCTTCTGACGTGCAATATCTGTGCCACTCAATATGTTGGCAAAACAGTTGATTCAGAAAGCGAATGAATAATCATAAAAGCCCCATTTCGTAACAAAATCAACCCGAAAGTCGCCAACCACTACAACTCGACTGGACATTCAGTTGAGTCCCTTGAGATGCTACCCAGTGAATCAAACTTGGGGTGGACCGACACAGAACGCACACGTAAGGAACGATACTGGATATTACAATTGAAAACTCATGGGGATTTCGGACTAAATGAAAAGATCTAACCTTCCTTTTGCAGTCTTAACAAAATTACAACCAGTCATCATTTTTTCACCCGTACGCAATTTTTGGCGATACCATCTACCAAAATATTAACACCTATTATTGTTATGTTATTCTCATTATTAATATTATTATTATTATTATTATTATTATTATTATTATTATTATTATTATTATTATTATTATTATTATTATTATTATTATTATTGTCCATTATACTGCTACACAATTCTCTTGACATCTTTCCTTTAGAATCTCCATGCATAACTCTAACAAGATATAATTTCTTTCGCAAATCCTGTAGATGGCGTTGATCTTTCGTCATGCTGTGTTTCCATCCTTTGTTCACAACATGGAATTATGTAAAAATATGTTGGTTCTCTATGTGATAGACACAATAACCCGCTCGTTTATTATTATTATTATTATTATTGTGGCCCAACTTTTTATTACATCTCTTGTACCTCGTTGTAAAATCCCCCTAGTGATTTTAACATGTAGGAGTCCAGAATTTATCTTAGATTTTGTGTTTAGTGTCTGTTTTGTATATGTAAGCAGTTTATTCCCCTGACGAATAGCTTGGTTAGCTGGTAACGTTTTGTGTCAATATATATATATATATATATATATATATATATATATCTATCTATATATATATATATATATATATATAGATAGATAGATAGATAGATAGATATAGATATATATATATGTATGTTAAACATAATGATTCTGTTTATTACTTTTTGACCATCTGAATCATACACAGCCTTTGTTGACGGTTAACCGGCCGATCCATGACATACTTAAGGCTCCATGGGATTCATCCTTTCCAGCGCTGCTACTGTTATATCTCTGCTCCCGTAAAAAATCACCTAGTATACATCACTAAGTAGGTACTATCGAAATGTCATCTGCTAAAAGGCGGGTTGTTAACTCTATCTCTAAAATCTGATGCACTGGTTTAGTGTATTAGAGATGCGTTTAAATGTTTAGCAGCTGAGAGAAACTGCCTTTTTACCAGTGCTATCCAAATTTCCTTCTAATTACGTTAATTACATGCCCGCTTTTTCGGACCGAGTATTAGCTATATCTACTACGGCGAGGATTTGCACATCAATGTACTCTCTCATGCCTAGTATATCCGTCCTAACTCGCAGATCCCCAAGTTGGTTTACCCATAAAGTGGCATTCACCACATTAACTGCGGGTCATGTTTCACGCATAATCAACCATCCCAGTTGGTGATACGTTTTCAGGGCTCGCTTGAAGGTTCTTGATTTCTGTTTTCACCCTTATTACCTATATGACTTATGATAGATGCATTTGTTAAGATTACTGAATTCATTCGCTATAAAAGGGCTGAGTATTGTATAGTGGAGATGCTGATGGGGCTGCCTCTCACAATTCTATCGGTTCTCTTACATAAGAAACCGAAGCATTTAATTGTTTCAACCAAGCTGCTTTACCAGTTCACGGCGCGCTTTCTCGTTTACCCCTTGTTGTCACTATTTTTCCCTTCACTCATCACATCTTGAATCGTTTTTGACGGGTACAATATACTTTGTTTCATACATTAGAATTTGCTCACGCCCGAGATTATATTGAGCTCTAACTTGTCAACCAACATATCCAAGTCCATTATGGCTTTCGATAAGTGATCGGTTATCTTGTTCAGCTTTACCTTCACCTCCCATTCATCCACTCTTGCGGGTTTGTTTGTATACAACATTTATCAAACGTTACTGGTATTTTACCATTAAGATAAGCAAGACCATTACTAATCCCCTCAGGGTAATTGTTGCACAAATGTTTCCTGTAAAGAAACTTGATTTAGATTTTCCTACACCAAATGTATTTACTTATGTGAACCACAGTTCTGTTTACGTTGCAATTATCACAATTCTTTAATTTTCCGTCATTATCCTCATTCAGCCACTCTATCTTTATCTGTAAGCGGTGATCTATATATTTTTGTTGTCTGCATCATTTGGATCTATTGGATCAACAACTCAATCTATCTTGTAGTACTCCATCCATAACGAGCCGAGAATTATGTATCCAACCTTTAAGATGGTAGTCTTGAATCAGGTTTCTTAATGATGACAGAGCAAGATCTTTTGTTACATCCCTATACAAGTTGACCTACTCTCCGTCGTCTCCACGTAATCTTTGGTTACTTTTTCAGTCACGTCTGTTGGATCGCCTAAAATTCGTTATTTTGTCCTTTTTGTTGTTGTTGCTGTTTGCCTCATGCCAAGGCTCGCGACCATTGCATCCCACTCATTTTAACATAAGCTTTCAGTAGATCCCTAACGCCTTCGGAAACTACACTTGCAGACTCACTAACGGGGTCAATAGCGTACTTCTTGTTTTTGACGATAAGGTAATTGATGACTGCATCGAGGGAACCGTTGATAACACCGAAGATGTCTGTTTGGGACCGTCGTATGAAAATTTAAACGTTTTGATTCATATCATGGATTCATTTGATGCAATATCCATTTCGGCAAGTTCATCATCCTTGGTGACTTCAATGCTAGAATAGACGCCGATTACCAGACATGGCCAGGCGTCATCGGAAAATTGGTTTTGTCAAATGCAACAATAAGAGACTACCCGTTCTGTCGAATAGCTCTGAACACGACCTCTTAATCATCAACAGAGTCGTATGCCTACTCAATCGCAACACGACCTTTTGGATGCACCCACGCTTTAAACACTGGCATCTCATTAACAGCGTCATTGTTAGAAGACGAGAGACATGATGTCCGAGTGATGAAGGCCATGAGAAGGGCGGATTGCTAGAATGACCACAGGTTCATCGTCTTCAAGCTCAATATCCGGATTCAGTCTAGCAGACGACTACACGGCAAAAGAGCGCCGAAAAATGTCAATGTCTTCAAATTAAAACATCAGAATTTGAATCAAGCGTTTGGTGAAGAAAAGTGCAGCCAACTTTAAACAATTGATCCTAACTTCGAGAATGTCGAGGAAAACTGGGAATCCTTTAGAGACCCCGGGTACTCGGCTGCATCCAAAACCAACGCATAAGCATCAAGATTAGTTTCATGAGAACACTACTGCCATACGGAGATTATTGAACGAGAATCATCGGCTCTAAAAGGCCTGTTTAGAAGAGAGTACTCCATCATCTAAAAAGGCAGCCTTCAAAAACACCAAGAGGACTGTCCAACACAACATCAGAGAGCTGCAAGACTCGTGGCTGAGCAACAAGGCAGAGGACATCTAGTCCTATGCAGATAGGAATTTCTGTGATGTTTTGAAAACAACCTAAGGGTCACATTCATCAGGAACATCTCCAATACCGAGTGCTGGAAGCAACACACTACTCACTGACAAAGGAGAGATACTAAAAAGATGGGCAGAACACTTCAACAACATCCTTAGTCAACAATCATCTATCAATGAGGGGCAACGGATCGACTGACCCAAGTGGAAATCAACATATCTGTTGCAAATCCTCCAATTTTGACTGAAACTGAGAAAGCAATTGATCTGTTACTAAATGGCAAAAACCTGGAGCAAATGCTTTACCAGCAAAAGTCTGCAAAGCCAGAGGCTCACACATGGCACAGAAGCTTACTGAACTGTTTCAGGCAATGTAGACTCAATGAACGATACCCCAGGAGTATAAGGATGCATCCATCGTCCACTTGTACAAGCAAAAGAGCATCAGACAATACTGCAACAACCAACTTGGCTTCTATCTGTTATCAATAGCCGGCAAAATCCTCGCCAGAATTCTCCTGAATCCCCTTGTGCATGACATTGGTCAAGGGCTCTTGCCTGAGAGTCAATGTGGTTTCTGGGAAAGACGAGGGACTACAGACATGGTGTTTGCGTCTCGTCAACTCCAAGAGAAATGCCAGGAATATAACTCCAACCTATACACAACATTCGTCGACCTATCAAAAGCATCTTACACAGTCAGTTGTAGGGGCCTCTGAAGGTATGTCAAAATGTTTTCTGCTCAGAGCAATTCATCGTAATTGTTCAGCATTTCCATGACGGCATGTTCGCTTGCATCGTGGACGACAGTAAATCGTCTGAACCATTCATATTCACCAATGGAGTTACGCAAGGCACCCCAAATCCTCTTCAGTATGATGTTCTCAGCCATGCTTAGAGATACTTTCCGTGACAATGACACTGGGATCGACAACAGATACCTGACGGATGGCAAGCTTACTTCAATCTGAGGAGACTAAGGGCGAAGGCGAAGTTACAGGAAATGACTGTTCGTGATCAACTATTTGTTAACAACTGTTACCTGAGCCTGAAATGCAACAGAGTATAGACCGTTATCGTCATCATGTGACAAATTCGGTCTCACAGTCAGTACCAAGATAACAGAGGTGATGCACCAACCTGCACCAGGAAAGTCTTACGTAGAGCCTACCATCACAGCGAAAGGCCAATCCCTCCAGGCAGTGGACAAGCTCACTTATCTCAGCAGGACTGTCACGTGCAGTCTACTATGATGACGAACCAATACCAGAATTGCCACAGCATGTGTGGACTTTGACAGAATACGCGCAGAGGGATCAGCCTGCAAGCAAATCTGAAGGTCTATAAAGCCATTGTGTTGTCAACTCTACTGCGCGCATGCGAAACCTGGACAAGGTACAGACGCCATGCAAAGAAGATGAACAACTTTCACACGGGTTGCCTGAGGAAACTGATCACGATAAGATGGCAGGGCCAGGTTCCAGACGCTGACACACACAAGCAGACATTCCAAGCGTCTACACTCTACTGATGAAATCGCGGATGAGATGGGCAGGCAACATCACCAGAATGTCAGAAGAGCGATTATCAAACAAATCTTATACGGCGAGCTGAAGGGGGGAAACGATCTCAGGGAGGTAAGAAGAAACGCTTCAAAGACTGCCTCAAGTCGCCCTTGAAATATTTCAAAATTAACTCTGAGTCTTCGGAAGATCTCACACCTGATCGTTTCACCTGGCGCAGTCTCGTCCGTACCGGAGATACAGACAATGAGCTAAGGATATTTGCAGAGGTAGTGCAGAAGTGCGAGCAGTGTAAAGCTCAGAACTGCAGCACGTCCTCTATTGATCAAGCAACTCCAAGCGGCATCTCCTATCCAGTTTGCCACAGACAGTTCAGAGCACAAATTGGTCTGATAAGCCCCTCACGCTCTCGCGGAATCCAAACCAGTTAGTGATGTCATAGTGATCTTCGAACTCGAAAGTCGAACAACAGCAACAACAACAATAACAAAATATGACCTTTGTACGAACTTTATCTTCCAACTAATTCTTGATTTCCTCAGCAGTCTCATTTCCTTCTGCCATTTGTTTCGAAAGGTTTGTCTGCGTTGGTGTAGACTTAGTCCTCAAACGCATTTTTGGCATATTTATTCGCCTTTTTTTTCAGAACACTTATTAGTTAATATCTTTAATAGACTTAATAAAACCGCGGCAACATTTTCTACTTTATTCTACCCTAAGCACAACAAACATTGGTGGTCGATTTGTGACTCTGGGCATATTTATACTGGAAGATATATTTTCAACTCAAATATTAAGTCCCTTTTGAGGTGTTTCATTTACACGAATCCATATTTTGTGTCACTTATCGTTAGTGTTAATGACATAGGCTTGAACGTTTTGAGGTTTATGATGAAGAAGTTCATCTTTTGCACACAACACTTGATTCCAAAAAGTTATTACGAACTGTGAGTCAGAAGGTAATGTAGATCCCAGGTATTCATTCTTTTCATAGGTAATGATAAGTCATTAGTTCACACTTGTCTTTTGCCTTGAAAATATCTGTCAAGCAATTCGATGAACGGACACTCTCCGTACTTTGTTGCAAGGGAGCTTCGATGCATTTTGTCTCCAGAGAAGTCAACCAAGGTGAGGAATGGTCACGCAAGTCTTGATACCACTTTTTTTAAAATCTTCTCTTCCGAGATGAGAGTCCGCGCATCTTCCAAATATTCTTCCAACCTGTCTTCTGAACTCATCATCAAACATTTGTCGTGCTGTGTTTGACTACGATGATTGATTTAACATCCTTAACAATGTTATATTTCTAAGCCTAGGATTCTTTCAGCCAGGTGACGAGCAAAACAGGAGACTAAGTGTTCTTGTTCTGACCACCTTGACATCATCACTGTATTTTTGTCTTCTGCACTTGTTGTCTGTGACTCTTGTTGTTGTTCTGGAGAGAAAACACCATCTCCGTCTATCTCCACAGGTTTGTGTTCCGTCTCTTTTCTTCTAATATTTAAGGGTCACTTCTCCGAAACTGTTGATTTCCAAAACATTGTCGAATTCTGCATACAAGATGACGTTCACTGTGTTTGCAAGAGCTACTGCAAACTGAAGTTCCACAAGAAGTTGGCCCAATTGTATAGGGTGGAAATATCCCTACCTTGGTCTGGAGTGAAATCAAAACTCCACAAAGCATATCCTCGTGCATAATCGTCGTACAAAATGCCGTGGCTGTTGTTGGTAGCTAACTGTCCTGTGGCTTCAAACAGTGTAAAGTACGATCTCAAGTAATTGTTCTGGGCAAAGTTATTTCAAATGGTCTGGAACATAATTTCTGGCCATCTCGGCCGACTTCTACCTTGGACACGTTGTAATGTTGGAACTCGAAAGTATTTTGATCGATGACCCCACTGAGGGCCCCATTGCTGACGATGCCGATGAGCAAATGTTTTGGTAGCTGTTCTAGGAAAATATTATCTTCGATCTTGGATCGGAGTCCAGAGGCAATGTTGAATGTCTTCACTTCTACTTGTCGTAGAGGATACTCGGCTATCTTTCTGTGCAGAGTTTGGCTGATGTCGTTTCCTACTTTAGGTAAGACCTCCACACGGTGCACGCAAACTTCGGCTTTGTCGATGCTCCTTTTGTACTCGTTAGCATTAGCCATCAAATAGAATACGGTACTACTTTAAATCAGTCCCAGGCGTACATTCACTCCATTCAACAAATACAAGTGTCTTGCAATCGCATGTCCAAATTCAAACGATCCATCATTTTAAAACCGCGTCTTTGTTTGATTTTCTTTCGGCGGTTGTTAAATCAAACATTGTGTGGATCGTCATCCGTAGTCAACTCTGTGCAGTTGAACTTGTCTAAAGTGACAGGCTTCCATACCACGGAGGCATCTACATATGTGTTCTTGGCTTCTTTTCTGTACGTCAAGAGATTTTCCTGGTACGCTCGCTAAGGATTAGTGTCCATGCTGGTACTGAATAATTTGTTAATCATGGACAACACCACTTGGCTGAACAACGAATGCATTTAATTGTTGACGGGAGCTACTCTGTCATATGTGCCTGGATTGTTTTGAACTTTGACGTTCAGATACAAGTAAATGTTATTTAGATTGACGTAATCTTCGGTTTGTCATTTGATTTGAAATTCGATATGTTCTGAGGTGGTCAAAGTCAACACAAGATGAAATTCTACCCGTTGGGATTCTTGCATCGTCATCATCGTCGGGGGCATGATAAACATATAGAGTTCTGACTTGGAACATTCGCAAGAATTTTGGTGCATCATTTTCCTATGTTTCAGTTAGTAATCAAAAACGCCGAATTCTCTGACAGCTGTTGTTCTTTTCTTATTGTTTTCCTGGGCGACTGCGTGTCTAAAGAATTTTTGACGTACCTTTCTGCTTTGTCCCTGCTGTGTCGTAGAGGAGGAATTAATACCTAGGGCTAGAAGCGTGAAGGGAATTTATAGGAGTGTCTTGGCGCCCTAAGATGACTTTTCCTGTTTGAATCAACACATTTTGTCCTGCTTTTATGAAGGCTTCTTGAAGACTTTGTTGGGGGATGAGTACGTCTTGGAGAAATTATTTTTCCTTGCAACAAAGCTGTATCTTTTAAAACATGGATGCTACCATATGAAAAGCGAATTGTAAGATGTCTCCTAAACCATCTCTTCATCGTCGAGCTACTCATTGGTTCACAGGATACATCTTTTATAATTCGGTAGAGAATCGTTTTTGAAAATGTAGTTTCACTGTGACTTTTGTTTAGAAGAATACAACATTTTGTTCAAGATATCCTTTAATAATATTATTGACACTGTCAAAATACGACTCACTGACACAAATCTAATGAGAATGTACTAATATTCTTGGTAACCTTGATACGTGTTCCTTCTTCATCGTAAGCAGCTATGACAGAATCCACTTTAAAAGAAATGACTCTCAGCAAGAAGCAGCTGTGTTTCCTACGACGCTATACTCAACGGCATCAGAATACACAAACATCAAATTCAGTTCATCGTTCAGTTTAATAGGGACAACAACAACAACAACAACAACAACAACACAAATACTTGTAGAACCGATCGTTCGTGTGAATGTCGTTTGAGTGCTGTGCTATGTTGGTGTTTCCACCTATAATATCAAACAAACTGGGAGAGAATCTGATATACAGCGTTTTGAAATCGACAAATATACATTTTAAGACGATGTGCAATTTTTATGGCACTTGATATGTACACTTAGGCAAGCTTTCTCGAGTGTTTTGCCAAACTGATCATTGAAATTAGCTGAAATCGTTTCGATGATATATGGAGCGTTAAAATAAAATCCTGAGTAAATTCTTATGGAATATAATTAATTAAATTAAGGATCAGCTGGTTATGGTGCGTTGAATTTGTAATGAGATGATCGTTTTTGACCATTAGTTCTTGAACCTGTTCGTTGAATATTTCCACGAGGAAAGTAGTTTGATCTCCAAGCACATTCTTGACTTGAGTGGGATCAATAATTTCTACCAAAGCTATATCCTAATGAGCTTCGTGATCCAATTTTATGGCCTGAGGTAATTTGTTTGTGAAACAACATAATGTATTGTTTGGAAACACATCCATAGAAATGTCACTGGGTTATGTTAACTAAAAATGATTATTAATTAGTTCGATGGCTCTGGTCATCGAAGAGTCATTCGTTGTCAAAGGAGAATGATTTTCCAAATGTTCCAGAAGAGAGCTGCTACTGTGACGGGAATAATATTTGTTTTGACGGGCGTTGTCGAAACTACCGTTGTTGTTGTTACTGTCAGTATATATCAACGAAGGACTGGGAAGAAAAGAGTCAATGCAACTGCTGAGTAAAATAGTCCACAGTTGTTGATCTCATTGTTGCAAACTAAAGTTGCCAATGGCTGCTAGAATGACACAATACACCACACAGATTTGGCAGAAAAAGATGATATGATTTTATGGACACGTTCTCCAAAACCAAACCCACAGTGGTTCAAATTGTTGCTGTTTTTGTAGTTCTTGAAAAGATGAACTCTGAGAAGGAAATGAAGCTGTATTTAACAGTATGTTGTTAACTTCTACTTCCTTTTATAATCGATGGCGTGTGATGCAGTAATTCAATAATCGAAACTGGGTTCACGTTTGTGAGGTTTGCAAATTTACTGTTTACAAAAAGGACAATTGCATCCTCTACGACATAGATGTTTTAACCATTGGTGTTTTAATGTATAACAAAGCTGATTAGTTTGAAAATGTTCAAATGGCCAGGAGACATTCTTGTAAATGGACCGTGTAGAAGAGCACATTCAGAATCTACCCCCTGTGCTCCGCAAAGAACAATTTTAAACGGAATAGGATTGTTATAAGAAGACTGAATGGTTTGAAAATGTTCACATATCAGACATTGATCAACTGCGAAGACATTATAAGGCTTTCCATACCACAAGTTCTGTCATAAGTGTTAGACCAAATTTCATAGAAGGAAGTCAGTGGTAGTGTTCAAGACTTAGTGGATTACCAAGTACTTTTAAAAGAACTTATTCCACAAGACGAGAAGATGCCTTTGAATTTTGGACACCGTGTCGTGCGTGTGCTTTCAATTACCAACATAATCCTTGTGGCACATTTATGAACAGTACATGCAAGACATGACAATCATTGCGACTTTAACTGTTTAAATTTACCAGTGTAAGTGTAAGCCGTCGTTTTCTGAAAGTCACTTTTGGTGTAGCTTGAGTATGAAAAACAAATCTTCAGTAGCTACCGAACAACTTTAGTTCTTGGCTGATCATGACTGTCTTTGTCCAGTGGAGTTAGATGGTGCCGGATATAGTTCAATCATATCTTCTTCAAAATCGCTAATGTGAACTTCTGGCAACACTACTTGGAGCGTGTTGGGTGACGCTTGACTTCTGTATTCTTCTTGCAAACGTGTGAACGTTTGATGACAGTAGTTTATTAAAATTTAATTTGACAATGTTACATCTTTCTCACTATACATATATATATATATATATATATATATATATATATATATATATATATATATATATATATATATATATATATATATACAGAAAGAGAGAGAGAGAGAGCCCTAAGAGAATACACTCATTCAGTGTTCAGTCTGTGAAGATGGAAGAGTCACAACACACAACAGATCGTTCTTCTTGTCAGAGATTTACAGAGTTTCATTCGAAAGTACACTTCGAGCAAGACTTCTCGTTGCTCCTTTCGAGACAAAAGGCAAGATACCTGTTATATCTGTCAGGTAAAAGGACAGTGGGTTATATAATGTCCACATAGTCAAAAACAAAACCTCTAAGGCAGGGACAATAGAGACAAAAGTAAAGACATCTATTGTCTCAATGTCAGGAAAAAGGACATGTATCTTCAGAAAGAAAGAAAAGGAGAACGATCATTCAGAAGTCAAAACAAAAGAAGAACCAATTCCAGTAAAGAAGCCAAACAAGGCGAGACAAGCAGAAGAAACATTAGAAAAGGAAGAACCCATGCTAGTAAAGACATTCAAAAGACTAAGACAGTAAAAAACACTACTTTTGTAATGTGTTACAAAATTTCATTGTGATTCTTATTTCACAAGAATATACGAAAGGAAACGTAAGTGTAACTTTGTCGTTATCTTTTTTTTTCAGTATGGATAACATACACACTTTTATGGACAAAAAACTGGCGAGTTGGATAGTAAGAGTGAGGTGTTGGATAGTAATTGTAGGGTGTTGGATAGTAGATGAATGGGAGTTGGTCACTTTACCTTTATCGTTTTGTCGTGGTTAGTAAGTGTGGGGTATTGGTCCTTCAAAACAGCGTGACAGTTGTAATATATATATAGATATATATATATATATATATATATATATATATATATATATATATATATATATATATATATATATATATATATATTCCAAAATTAGTAAAACATTTTTATTAAAATTTTATTTTTTAACAATTTGGAAAATAAAATGTGCAGTTTTTAAATTTGTCCGGACATTTTTCAGTCTTTGGTAATTCCATATAATGTGGTTACGTTTTATTTGTAAAATGGCAGTGCTCAAGAAAATCGTATCTAGAGATCGTGCTGGTCTCTATCATATGTTGCCAGGTTTTTGCACCTTTTATGACCACATTGACTAAATTTGCTAGGATGGTCTTGGCTTGTGATTGGCAGTAGCTTCGCTCTGACTAGGATGTTTTTGAAGTTTTTTGGTCTGCGTTAGGTTGCTACTGGTTGGTTACGGAGGATTAACTTTAGTGTGTCACAAAATTCCACGATGAGCCAGTGTTTCTGGATGATTCTACCTACTTTGGGGTTGTGTGGATGGTAGTTCAGGATAAATGGTATCCGATCAACCTTTTTATTCTCTATATATTTTAGTAGGTCATTGCGGTTTGTTTGTCTAACACAGCAAAGAGCGAAAAACTGAACATACATGGTCCAAACAGAACGTGCAAAACAGACAATGTAATTTATCTCATCACATGTATGATCTGCTGCCTTCAGTATGTCGCAGAAACTGAAAAGCTACACAAAAGGATCAATCTTTACAGATCTGATTGTATGACAAAGAAGATTGACAGAAGCCCAGTTACAACACACTTCTCTTCGCCTGGCCACACTTTCAGTTATATAACACTGACTGCAATTGCTCTCAATTCCAACTGGAGTTCCAAAACCAGGAAAGAAAAGGAATATTACTGGATACGCCTCCTTTGGAAACCGAAACCACGCGGTTTAAACCAAGAAGACTAGAAAAAGGAGAAACACACCCAAATAAAATCATCATCTGTCTACAGCCACACTTTTTCAATTTAATAATTCATTTATTTTGCTGATTACTCACTCATTCACTCAGCTATAATTACTACTGTTTTTTTTTGTTGCTTTGTTTTGTTTTGTTTTTGTTGGTGTTCTTCATGGTGTTATTATTGCTATGCTATGGTCATTACTCGCATTACATATACAATGATATGTCCGGGATATAATTTGCGGTTAAACCAATTTACATTTAAAAAATAGATGGCGCTATGGCTCCTCCCTTTATGGGTCAATAACATCTAGTTTACAGCATTATCAGTCACGTTGAAGCCAACTAGACGAAACATTAAACACTTTCATTAATTCTATTAGAAATAATTATGCACATTTGTGTATTTTCAACGCTTTTTGTGTTTATTGTTTGCCATTTCTCTGCATTATGTTTGCCTTTGATAAAGACTCAGTTAGAGTCGAAAGCGATTAGGCTAGTCAAAAACTAGTTTTGCACTGTTCGTTGTCAGTTTAATGCATGTATCTTTATCAATCCTTGACACACGCGATCCCTTGCTGGATCCAGTGCACTTGAAAGGACTGTCATTCGCCATATAATTTGTATTCTTTATATATATATATATATATATATATATATATATATATATATATATATATATATATATATATATATACAAACATAGAAAGAGTGAGAGACAGAGAGAATTACAAATATACAACAAACAGCGGAAAGTGCTATCATTGGATCCTACGGGAGAATGTTTGGTAACATTAGCAGAATTGTTAAATACGAATAAATAATATTATCATACAGGTTAGAGAATTTTAATTCCTACTCTACAGAGATTCGAACCCGGATCCGAGGGTTACAACACCTATCGCCTTGCCTGTAAACACCAACCCCAATATCATCTCGACAATGCACACATCACCAAAAAATAATGCTACATAGTCGGTGGTATAGGCATCCCACTGGGTTGGTTTGATTAGGGAGACGAGTGTGCATCATGGAACTCACCAGACTCGTGCCTGTATACAACCCTACCTTGTGTGCATTAGGAGAGGAGATGTGATTTAGAGAAAAAAAACAGGCCTATTATTGTCACCAGTGAGAAGTTTCCTTACCTATGTAAGTCTCAAGAGAGAGTAACCGAGGAGGCAGGTGGCATGGGTAACCATTTCTAGAACCTATATTTGATTTTGTCCGGCCCGGAAGGTCCCGGTGGACTGGTAAACTTTGGCACTAAAGGAAAGCTGGCATGGCCAGTTACTTAGTGTGGGCACGTCAGTTCGTCTCCCGGGTTTTACTGTATTAAACTATTTGGTTTCATCGAATAGTGGCCAGAATATGGCATTATTTGTGTTTGTGTTATTTCAGAATTAATACCAGCAGTAGCTCTGCACTTGGTCTGCTGCTAATAACAATTATAAGATTAATGGTAACTGTACTCATTGCAGCATACACAAGACATATGCTATGCGTTCTGGAGAACAGTTTAGGCTCAGCATTAACATTTGTATATTGCTGAATTCATGGTATAGGGAAGATAACATAGTGTACGTATACTGTACAATATAAACCATGTAGTTGTGACCCTGGTACGTTTAAACGTCGGTTGATACACAGTCTCCAGTGATAAACAGCACGTGAAAGACATGTACAAAATGTTCACCCACCTAGCCATCCTATAACAGGAAGTTACAATGCTCTGTGCCTTAGAAATACCATGTATGCAGTTTTAATCTATTTACTAATTCTAGCCACCTGTCAAGCAAGGTTGAGAAGGACATGGAAGCGTTTGTGTTGTTATTGAGAACTAATGCGAGTGGTTGGCTTGTACTGGATTCGTTGTGTATTATACTTTTGTAAAGTGCATCATGACAAACATTTGTGTGAGAGAAGATGAAAACATTTATTATTTCGAACCAAACATGTGCTATACATTTGAATGTATGTGTTGATGCATGCGTGTTTGTTGTGGGAGCGCTCTAAAAGAAATGGACAGGAAAATAAACAACACAGTCGGCCTTGAGGAAAGATGGGTTGTGAGTGAAACTCAATATTGCATGCGATATTATGTTATATGCACTACCTGTTTGAGATATATACATGCAGAATATGTTTTGTATTCCTGTGGATGACTTACTTTTTTTCTAGGTAATAAAACCTGTATATATCTTTTGATTGCAGGTAAACACTAACATCGCCCATTTTTGCGTATACTCGTTCTAGTTTGCTTATTTCTTTTCCACTGCGCGTGGAGCAACCACTTTCTCCCCACTTGCGCGCAGGGCAACCACTGACACAAGACAATGTATATTCGGCATAAGATGGCATAAAGGTTGGTTGCAATTGTGATGTCATTTTAGCACTAGAACGTTGCTACAGTGCAATTTACATGAGTATAATGAACAAAAATCCCAGAACTTCATATGATGTCAGGAAACATAGGCCATTTTCTATATAGTTGTATATGCCAAAATTAAATAAAATACATCAGCTGTCCCTTGAACATACAGTCCTGTAGCTACCAAGTAGAAGCACTCAACCATAGTATTTTCAGTTATGAAAGTAGTTAATACATTTTCCAAAAGGAAGAACATTAAAAATACCACTCTAAATTGGCCATATTATTCAGATTGCCCATTACTCACTTTAAACAATGTTAATGACCACTGGCCACTCTGGGAGCCCGCCCGTCAATAATATAATAAAGAACAAAAAAATCGTTAAATCTTAAAAACAATTTTACGAATGATTTTAAGAAACTTCAGTGAAACTGGGTGCTGGTTATTATTATCTGAATTTCGTAACTACACTTTACAGACAGGGCCCGCCGCGCACTGATAGACTATGAATCAAGGATAGCAGACGCGTTATGATAGAGCTGGACCAATCACGTAAACGTTTAAAATTAGTTCAATGATCCACTCGTATTTTTCAACTGCCGCTATGTCATAACCATCTACTTTCTCTCCTAAACGACTATGTATATATACAGAGCTTTACAGATTGAAAATGTGTTGATTACGCAAAATCGCGACAGAAAAAAAAAATCGAAACAGTTTCCAGAACGTAAATAGGGCACAACACTATACTATGACAAACTCAACAGTTTTCAGAGATGTGATTGAAATGTTAAAGGAGTTTAACATCAAAGCAACAATATCAGTATCAGGAGATAACGTGTAGTTATGTGTAAGTGTGGTGGGAAGAAAACTAATGTTATAAATAAACATTATGCAAAATAGAATGGTAGATTTGTCGGTGTTCATTTTCAAATAAGCAGATTTACAGATTGTATTAGTTATCCATAAATTTTAGCTCTATTTTTGTAAAGTTGACGAGATCTTCAAAATCTACTATAAATTTAGCCGAATACAAATTTGTATATTTATCTACATCAAATATATAGTTTACTCCTTCCTTCTACCGCGCGGTTTTGATCAGCTTGTCATGAGTGTTGGTGCTGCTTATCTCGTTGTCGTTCCACAAGAACACTTCGTCTTTTGTGGAGAGGTACGCCCTTGGCGAATCACCACCGGCGACGATATTCCTAATGTTATTCATGCCGAGTCTATGAGATTCTCTGACATTCTAAGGACCAAATAATAAATCGGAAAAGCACCCCCACAAATAAATAAATAAATAAATAATAAATACATAATAATAATAATACTAAATAAACAAATGTCAACCGTAAAATACAAAAATTTAAAAAATTTAAAAAATAAAACAAAAACAATTGGTTCTTGGATCTGCTGTGGTTTACGTTTTGAAATAGTTTATTAAAACCCCAACAATTCCGGATGCGCTATTTATCCGTTTGAATATCAATGCGTGTAACAAACCATCTAATGCCAAAACAAGTAAAATAACATGTTTAGCAAGGAGAAAAACAATATATCTATCAGTCCAAAGCAACCGGATTATCCCACTACCAGTAATGCCAGGGAACATTACTGTTGCTATTTTGGCTAAACCAAAAAAAAAAATCGGCTAAATCGTTCAAGCATTGCTTATTTTTAAACAAATGGTTTGTCATGAGTTGAAGGTTTAAGCGGACCTGTGCCTTTTCCCCCCATCAGTTACAGCACTTCTTTTGAACGTTGATATAATCATTGCCATTGCTGTAGCTATAGCAGCTATTTGTTACATCTTTTTTTTTAAACAACAATTTTAGTCATTCCCAGAGAGGGACACTACGTCTTATCATTTGTTTCATTTTCTCCACCTTTAGCTTGAAAGTATTTTAAAATTTTGCGATACATCCAACTAATTCTGACCTTATCCATTAGTCTCTTTTGCGATTCATTTTCCAATGTATCATTTTTCACGATCATTTATTTCTTTCATATATTTTCTTCAACTCTTTTCTTTGGCCGTTAAGATGTTCGAGTTCTCTTTTAAACGTTTGCATTTTAGGGGCTGCATTTACAACGGCTTCAGTATATCCTCTCAGCTCTCTTTGTTCTTGAGTGCTAAATAACTTTCGGACAATTTATTTTTCTTCACTTCTTGCTTTGCTACTGAACATTGTTGTAGAAAAATAGTCCAATGGACAAACTAATTCACCATATTCTGTTCTATCTCCGTTTTCTCCCAACATAATTTGCTGGTATTATTCATAGTGTCTTCCAGACACCGTAGATCCAATATATTGTATTGTGTGCCTGATGGTATATGTTGGCTCAATAGGATTTCTCTTTCAGAGATGCTACGCAATTTCGATTGTGTTTCTTTTGTGCATCTGAACATATTGAATCTATCGTCAAAATCTTCTTTGATGGTACAAGTAGGAGCAGAGTGTCTGTTTGATAACTCCTCAGTGTCTCATTATTTAAAAAATATAAATTGGCTCTCCAAAACCACGAACAAGATTAACAGTATCGACCGTTTGTAGTTGTTGCGTATGTACCATATCATTAGCTTCATATGTAGGATTCCCAAATTCTTTTTCTTTTTTCCTAAATCTTTCCCACCATCAACCAGTTTACGTTTAATTGAAACGGCCTGAAAATGGATAAGTCACAGCTATAAAATAAATATGATTTATCGACGACAAAATACAAACACAAAGATGCTTCGTATCAACAAAGGTGAATACTCCTTTTCTCCGGAAATTGGAGAGTTCAAACAGGCATTGAACATAACAATTGCATATGAAACATACAGATTGATAAAAAATATAAGCTTAACTGGAATATAGGTGGAAAATGGAAGTGAAACAAATAAAAAAACTTATGAAATCTGTTTAGATAACATAAATGATAAAATTTCCAAATCATTGTCAGATGTCACGATTTATGGTGTGACATCGTTGCTTAGCAAATTTCTTCGCCTTGACACTTGGATAATGTACAAAATGAATTGAAAAATTACTACATGACATGAAACGGTATACAATATTTCAACGGCTTTTTTTTGCCATTTAAGCTATGCTTACATCAGTATGCACTGAGAGCAAGTTTAATTATGTTCAAGGGTAGATATTTAAAGAAGACAACAGAAAAGAACGATGAAATAAAAGATGCAGATTTTTTATTGTTTTTTTACAAATAAATATCATAAAGTGTACAGTTCAAGCTTTCTCCTATGCTGACGTTAGCCAGTTTGAATGATTTAACTTTATATGTTTATCGTCTATCTCCTTCATTGATAGCATTTTTTTGTTGTTTATCTGTTTTCACTGGTTATCACATATTTTATTTGCTCTTCTGGATCATGCAAAATAAAAAAGAGGAACACGGTATTCTGTTGTCACGGTCTGGCTATCTTCACTTACACTTTCAGACTGAGTGGAGTGTATCTATCTACGATATAAGTCAAAACACAGTACACATAGTATTTTCAGTTTCCTCCTATTATTATGTTTTGCCTGGATACAGATAAATTATACATTTTATCAGGGTAATAAATATGACTTTGTCATTATTGTTGTATATTTATTTCATGTATTTTCATATGTATTCATTGTCGTGCTCTCTGTTGTCGTCCCTCCATTGTTTCGTGTGCTTTATTGTGTACACATTATGACAAGATAAACAACATTTATGTTTCATTTGTTTCTTAATTTTGCATGTGGGACATGTCTTGAAATACATATCTTTAGTTATCAAATTAGATTTAACATTAATTGATAACTACTCGCAAGTAGTTCGGTAAGTCAGCTTGGAACTAACATGTGTTCTGATTCAGATTTATGTTGTTGTCTTACAAATGTCCGTGTCAAAAACAAATTGTTGCAGACAAAATTCAAGATAAAAAAGACCAGCAAAGAACCTGGGACAGTGTCTACATGGATAGTTTTACAAATAACAAAAGATCTACCTAGAGTTGAACGTGGAAGAAAACTTGGAAAACTTACATACGAACGTAAATCACAAAAAGCCGAATATTTACAGAACGAACAAGACTATCAAAATAAACAGATGCTGAAATCACACTACATTTAATTACGTTACATGAACGAAATAAAATAAACTAGCTATTAGTTAATAGGCGGTGGTGTAGTTGCTGTGGGCATCTTGTAAATTACATGAACGAAATAAAACAAACTAGCTATTATTTAATAGGCGGTGGTGTAGTTGCTGTGGGCATCTTGTTAATTTGGTGTAGTTGCTATGGGCATCTTGTTAATTTGGTGTAGTTGCTGTGGGCATCTTGTTAATTTGGTGCTGTTGCTGTGGGTATCTTGTTAATTTGGTGTAGTTGCTGTGGGCATCTTGTTAATTTGGTGTAGTTGCTGTGGGCATCTTGTTAATTTGGTGCTGTTGCTCTGGGTATCTTGTTAATTTGGTGCTGTTGCTGTGGGTATCTTGTTAATTTGGTGTAGTTGCTGTGGGCATCTTGTTAATTTGGTGTAGTTGCTGTGGGTATCTTGTTAATTTGGTGTAGTTGCTGTGGGTATCTTGTTAATTTGGTGTAGTTGCTGTGGTCATCTTGTTAATTTGGTGTAGTTGCTGTGGGTATCTTGTTAATTTGGTGTAGTTGCTGTGGGCATCTTGTTAATTTGGTGTAGTTCCTGTGGGTATCTTGTTAATTTGGTGTAGTTGCTCTGGGTATCTTGTTAATTTGGTGTAGTTGCTGTGGGTATCTTGTTAATTTGGTGTAGTTGCTGTGGGTATCTTGCTAATTTGGTGTAGTTGCTGTGGGTATCTTGTTAATTTGGTGTAGTTGCTGTGGGCATCTTGTTAATTTGGTGTAGTTGCTCTGGGTATCTTGTTAATTTGGTGTAGTTGCTGTGGGCATCTTGTTAATTTGGTGCTGTTGCTGTGGGTATCTTGTTAATTTGGTGTAGTTGCTGTGGTCATCTTGTTAATTTGGTGTCGTTGCACTGGGTATCTTGTTAATTTGGTGTAGTTGCTGTGGGCATCTTGTTAATTTGGTGCTGTTGCTGTGGGTATATTGTTAATTTGGTGCTGTTGCTGTGGGCATCTTGTTAATTTGGTGCAGTTGCTGTGGGCATCTTGTTAATTTGGTGCTGTTGCTGTGGGTATCTTGTTAATTTGGTGTAGTTGCTGTGGGCATCTTGTTAACTTGGTGCTGTTGCTGTGGGCATCTTGTTAATTTGGTGTAGTTGCTCTGGGTATCTTGTTAATTTGGTGTAGTTGCTGTGGGAATCTTGTTAATTTGGTGTAGTTGCTATGGGCATCTTGTTAATTTGTTGTAGTTGCTCTGGGTATCTTGTTAATTTGGTGTAGTTGCTGTGGGCATCTTGTTAATTTGGTGTAGTTGCTGTGGGCATCTTGTTAATTTGGTGTAGTTGCTCTGGGTATCTTGTTAATTTGGTGTAGTTGCTGTGGGTATCTTGTTAATTTGGTGTAGTTGCTGTGGGTATCTTGTTAATTTGGTGTAGTTGCTGTGGGTATCTTGTTAATTTGCTGTAGTTGCTGTGGGCATCTTGTTAATTTGGTGTAGTTGCTCTGGGTATCTTGTTAATTTGGTGTAGTTGCTGTGGGCATCTTGTTAATTTGGTGTAGTTGCTGTGGGTATCTTGTTAATTTGGTGTAGTTGCTGTGGTCTTGTTAATTTGGTGTAGTTGCTCTGGGTATCTTGTTAATTTGGTGTAGTTGCTGTGGGCATCTTGTTAATTTGGTGCTGTTGCTGTGGGTATCTTGTTAATTTGGTGCTGTTGCTGTGGGCATCTTGTTAATTTGGTGCAGTTGCTGTGGGCATCTTGTTAATTTGGTGCTGTTGCTCTGGGTATCTTGTTAATTTGGTGTAGTTGCTGTGGTCATCTTGTTAATTTGGTGTAGTTGCTGTGGGTATATTGTTAATTTGGTGTAGTTGCTGTGGGCATCTTGTTAACTTGGTGCTGTTGCTGTGGGTATCTTGTTAATTTGGTGTAGTTGCTGTGGGTATCTTGTTAAGTTGGTGTAGTTGCTGTGGGAATCTTGTTAATTTGGTGTAGTTGCTATGGGCATCTTGTTAATTTGTTGTAGTTGCTCTGGGTATCTTGTTAATTTGGTGTAGTTGCTGTGGGCATCTTGTTAATTTGGTGTAGTTGCTGTGGTCATCTTGTTAATTTGGTGTCGTTGCACTGGGTATCTTGTTAATTTGGTGTAGTTGCTGTGGGCATCTTGTTAATTTGGTGCTGTTGCTGTGGGTATATTGTTAATTTGGTGCTGTTGCTGTGGGCATCTTGTTAATTTGGTGCAGTTGCTGTGGGCATCTTGTTAATTTGGTGCTGTTGCTGTGGGTATCTTGTTAATTTGGTGTAGTTGCTGTGGGCATCTTGTTAACTTGGTGCTGTTGCTGTGGGCATCTTGTTAATTTGGTGTAGTTGCTCTGGGTATCTTGTTAATTTGGTGTAGTTGCTGTGGGAATCTTGTTAATTTGGTGTAGTTGCTATGGGCATCTTGTTAATTTGTTGTAGTTGCTCTGGGTATCTTGTTAATTTGGTTTAGTTGCTGTGGGCATCTTGTTAATTTGGTGTAGTTGCTGTGGGCATCTTGTTAATTTGGTGTAGTTGCTCTGGGTATCTTGTTAATTTGGTGTAGTTGCTGTGGGTATCTTGTTAATTTGGTGTAGTTGCTGTGGGTATCTTGTTAATTTGGTGTAGTTGCTGTGGGTATCTTGTTAATTTGCTGTAGTTGCTGTGGGCATCTTGTTAATTTGGTGTAGTTGCTCTGGGTATCTTGTTAATTTGGTGTAGTTGCTGTGGGCATCTTGTTAATTTGGTGTAGTTGCTGTGGGTATCTTGTTAATTTGGTGTAGTTGCTGTGGTCTTGTTAATTTGGTGTAGTTGCTCTGGGTATCTTGTTAATTTGGTGTAGTTGCTGTGGGCATCTTGTTAATTTGGTGCTGTTGCTGTGGGTATCTTGTTAATTTGGTGCTGTTGCTGTGGGCATCTTGTTAATTTGGTGCAGTTGCTGTGGGCATCTTGTTAATTTGGTGCTGTTGCTCTGGGTATCTTGTTAATTTGGTGTAGTTGCTGTGGTCATCTTGTTAATTTGGTGTAGTTGCTGTGGGTATATTGTTAATTTGGTGTAGTTGCTGTGGGCATCTTGTTAACTTGGTGCTGTTGCTGTGGGTATCTTGTTAATTTGGTGTAGTTGCTGTGGGTATCTTGTTAAGTTGGTGTAGTTGCTGTGGGAATCTTGTTAATTTGGTGTAGTTGCTATGGGCATCTTGTTAATTTGTTGTAGTTGCTCTGGGTATCTTGTTAATTTGGTGTAGTTGCTGTGGGCATCTTGTTAATTTGGTGTAGTTGCTATGGGCATCTTGTTAATTTGGTGTAGTTGCTCTGGGTATCTTGTTAATTTGGTGTAGTTGCTGTGGGTATCTTGTTAATTTGGTGTAGTTGCTGTGGGCATCTTGTTAATTTGGTGTAGTTGCTGTGGGTATCTTGTTAATTTGGTGTAGTTGCTGTGGGCATCTTGTTAATTTGGTGTAGTTGCTATGGGCATCTTGTTAATTTGGTGTAGTTGCTGTGGGTATCTTGTTAATTTGGTGTAGTTGCTGTGGGCATCTTGTTAATTTGGTGTAGTTGCTGTGGGTATCTTGTTAATTTGGTGTAGTTGCTGTGGGTATCTTGTTAATTTGGTGTAGTTGCTCTTGGTATCTTGTTAATTTGGTGTAGTTGCTGTGGTCATCTTGTTAATTTGGTGTAGTTGCTCTGGGTATCTTGTTAATTTGGTGTAGTTGCTGTGGGCATCTTGTTAATTTGGTGTAGTTGCTGTGGGCATCTTGTTCATTTGGTGTAGTTGCTGTGGTCATCTTGTTAATTTGGTGTAGTTGCTGTGGGCATCTTGTTAATTTGGTGTAGTTGCTGTGGGTATCTTGTTAATTTGGTGTAGTTGCTGTGGTCATCTTGTTAATTTGGTGTAGTTGCTCTGGGTATCTTGTTAATTTGGTGTAGTTGCTGTGGGCATCTTGTTAATTTGGTGCTGTTGCTGTGGGTATCTTGTTAATTTGGTGCTGTTGCTGTGGGCATCTTGTTAATTTGGTGTAGTTGCCATGGGCATCTTGCTAATTTGGTGCTGTTGCTGTGGGTATCTTGTTAATTTGGTGTAGTTGCTCTGGGTATCTTGTTAATTTGGTGTAGTTGCTGTGGGCATCTTGTTAATTTGGTGCTGTTGCTCTGGGTATCTTGTTAATTTGTTGTAGTTGCTCTGGGTATCTTGTTAATTTGGTGTAGTTGCTGTGGGCATCTTGTTAATTTGGTGTAGTTGCTATGGGCATCTTGTTAATTTGGTGTAGTTGCTCTGGGTATCTTGTTAATTTGGTGTAGTTGCTGTGGGCATCTTGTTAATTTAATGTAGTTGCTATGGGCATCTTGTTAATTTGGTGTAGTTGCTGTGGGTATCTTGTTAATTTGGTGTAGTTGCTGTGGGCATCTTGTTAATTTGGTGCAGTTGCTGTGGGCATCTTGTTAATTTGGTGCTGTTGCTGTGGGTATCTTGTTAATTTGGTGTAGTTGCTGTGGGCATCTTGTTAACTTGGTGCTGTTGCTGTGGGCATCTTGTTAATTTGGTGTAGTTGCTCTGGGTATCTTGTTAATTTGGTGTAGTTGCTGTGGGAATCTTGTTAATTTGGTGTAGTTGCTATGGGCATCTTGTTAATTTGTTGTAGTTGCTCTGGGTATCTTGTTAATTTGGTGTAGTTGCTGTGGGCATCTTGTTAATTTGGTGTAGTTGCTGTGGGCATCTTGTTAATTTGGTGTAGTTGCTCTGGGTATCTTGTTAATTTGGTGTAGTTGCTGTGGGTATCTTGTTAATTTGGTGTAGTTGCTGTGGGTATCTTGTTAATTTGGTGTAGTTGCTGTGGGTATCTTGTTAATTTGCTGTAGTTGCTGTGGGCATCTTGTTAATTTGGTGTAGTTGCTCTGGGTATCTTGTTAATTTGGTGTAGTTGCTGTGGGCATCTTGTTAATTTGGTGTAGTTGCTGTGGGTATCTTGTTAATTTGGTGTAGTTGCTGTGGTCTTGTTAATTTGGTGTAGTTGCTCTGGGTATCTTGTTAATTTGGTGTAGTTGCTGTGGGCATCTTGTTAATTTGGTGCTGTTGCTGTGGGTATCTTGTTAATTTGGTGCTGTTGCTGTGGGCATCTTGTTAATTTGGTGCAGTTGCTGTGGGCATCTTGTTAATTTGGTGCTGTTGCTCTGGGTATCTTGTTAATTTGGTGTAGTTGCTGTGGTCATCTTGTTAATTTGGTGTAGTTGCTGTGGGTATATTGTTAATTTGGTGTAGTTGCTGTGGGCATCTTGTTAACTTGGTGCTGTTGCTGTGGGTATCTTGTTAATTTGGTGTAGTTGCTGTGGGTATCTTGTTAAGTTGGTGTAGTTGCTGTGGGAATCTTGTTAATTTGGTGTAGTTGCTATGGGCATCTTGTTAATTTGTTGTAGTTGCTCTGGGTATCTTGTTAATTTGGTGTAGTTGCTGTGGGCATCTTGTTAATTTGGTGTAGTTGCTATGGGCATCTTGTTAATTTGGTGTAGTTGCTCTGGGTATCTTGTTAATTTGGTGTAGTTGCTGTGGGTATCTTGTTAATTTGGTGTAGTTGCTGTGGGCATCTTGTTAATTTGGTGTAGTTGCTGTGGGTATCTTGTTAATTTGGTGTAGTTGCTGTGGGCATCTTGTTAATTTGGTGTAGTTGCTATGGGCATCTTGTTAATTTGGTGTAGTTGCTGTGGGTATCTTGTTAATTTGGTGTAGTTGCTGTGGGCATCTTGTTAATTTGGTGTAGTTGCTGTGGGTATCTTGTTAATTTGGTGTAGTTGCTGTGGGTATCTTGTTAATTTGGTGTAGTTGCTCTTGGTATCTTGTTAATTTGGTGTAGTTGCTGTGGTCATCTTGTTAATTTGGTGTAGTTGCTCTGGGTATCTTGTTAATTTGGTGTAGTTGCTGTGGGCATCTTGTTAATTTGGTGTAGTTGCTGTGGGCATCTTGTTCATTTGGTGTAGTTGCTGTGGTCATCTTGTTAATTTGGTGTAGTTGCTGTGGGCATCTTGTTAATTTGGTGTAGTTGCTGTGGGTATCTTGTTAATTTGGTGTAGTTGCTGTGGTCATCTTGTTAATTTGGTGTAGTTGCTCTGGGTATCTTGTTAATTTGGTGTAGTTGCTGTGGGCATCTTGTTAATTTGGTGCTGTTGCTGTGGGTATCTTGTTAATTTGGTGCTGTTGCTGTGGGCATCTTGTTAATTTGGTGTAGTTGCCATGGGCATCTTGCTAATTTGGTGCTGTTGCTGTGGGTATCTTGTTAATTTGGTGTAGTTGCTCTGGGTATCTTGTTAATTTGGTGTAGTTGCTGTGGGCATCTTGTTAATTTGGTGCTGTTGCTCTGGGTATCTTGTTAATTTGTTGTAGTTGCTCTGGGTATCTTGTTAATTTGGTGTAGTTGCTGTGGGCATCTTGTTAATTTGGTGTAGTTGCTATGGGCATCTTGTTAATTTGGTGTAGTTGCTCTGGGTATCTTGTTAATTTGGTGTAGTTGCTGTGGGCATCTTGTTAATTTGGTGTAGTTGCTATGGGCATCTTGTTAATTTGGTGTAGTTGCTGTGGGTATCTTGTTAATTTGGTGTAGTTGCTGTGGGCATCTTGTTAATTTGGTGTAGTTGCTCTGGGTATCTTGTTAATTTGGTGTAGTTGCTGTGGTCATCTTGTTAATTTGGTGTAGTTGCTCTTGGTATCTTGTTAATTTGGTGTAGTTGCTGTGGTCATCTTGTTAATTTGGTGTAGTTGCTCTGGGTATCTTGTTAATTTGGTGTAGTTGCTGTGGGCATCTTGTTAATTTAGTGTAGTTGCTGTGGGCATCTTGTTAATTTGGTGTAGTTGCTGTGGTCATCTTGTTAATTTGGTGCTGTTGCTGTGGGTATCTTGTTAATTTGGTGTAGTTGCTGTGGTCATCTTGTTAATTTGGTGTAGTTGCTCTTGGTATCTTGTTAATTTGGTGTAGTTGCTGTTGGCATCTTGTTAATTTGGTGCTGTTGCTGTGGGTATCTTGTTAATTTGGTGCTGTTGCTGTGGGCATCTTGTTAATTTGGTGTAGTTGCCATGGGCATCTTGCTAATTTGGTGCTGTTGCTGTGGGTATCTTGTTAATTTGGTGTAGTTGCTCTTGGTATCTTGTTAATTTGGTGTAGTTGCTCTGGGTATCTTGTTAATTTTGGTGTAGTTGCTGTGGGCATCTTGTTAATTTGGTGCTGTTGCTGTGGGTATCTTGTTAATTTGGTGTAGTTGCTCTGGGTATCTTGTTAATTTGGTGTAGTTGCTGTGGGTATCTTGTTAATTTGGTGTAGTTGCTATGGGCATCTTGTTAATTTGGTGTAGTTGCTCTGGGTATCTTGTTAATTTGGTGTAGTTGCTGTGGGCATCTTGTTAATTTGGTGTAGTTGCTATGGGTATCTTGTTAATTTGGTGTAGTTGCTCTGGGTATCTTGTTAATTTGGTGTAGTTGCTGTGGGTATCTTGTTAATTTGGTGTAGTTTCTATGGGCATCTTGTTAATTTGGTGTAGTTGCTCTGGGTATCTTGTTAATTTGGTGTAGTTGCTGTGGGTATCTTTGTTAATTTGGTGTAGTTGCTCTGGGTATCTTGTTAATTTGGTGTAGTTGCTGTGGGCATCTTGTTAATTTGGTGTAGTTGCTATGGGCATCTTGTTAATTTGGTGTAGTTGCTGTGGGCATCTTGTTAATTTGGTGTAGTTGCTGTGGGTATCTTGTTAATTTGGTGTAGTTGCTGTGGGCATCTTGTTAATTTGGTGTAGTTGCTCTGGGTATCTTGTTAATTTGGTGTAGTTGCTGTGGGCATCTTGTTAATTTGGTGTAGTTGCTATGGGCATATTGTTAATTTGGTGTAGTTGCTGTGGGTATCTTGTTAATTTGGTGTAGTTGCTATTGGCATCTTGTTAATTTGGTGTAGTTGTTCTGGGTATCTTGTTAATTTGGTTTAGTTGCTGTGGGTATCTTGTTAATTTGGTGTAGTTGCTCTTGGTATCTTGTTAATTTGGTGTAGTTGCTGTGGGTATCTTGTTAATTTGGTGTAGTTGCTCTTGGTATCTTGTTAATTTGGTGTAGTTGCTGTGGGTATCTTGTTAATTTGGTGTAGTTGCTGTGGGCATCTTGTTAATTTGGTAAAAAATTCATATTGCTCCTTTTCAGATACCTCAACATTCGTTGGTAAAGACGGTGTCAGATTTAGAAAAGAACAATAATCCAAAGTACAACAACATATTGCATACAGGACATTTGTCCACAGGAGATGACAAGAATCTGTCATGCATGCAGCCCATATCAGGAATGCTTTATTGTGGCTTTAAGTCTGTGCTACAGCTTGCTAACTTTTTCTGGTATCAAATACTAAAATGACGAGCGAAAAGAAAACCATTATTAACTCTGTTTACCATGCAGCACTTAAATATGTTTTCAGTTTACAAACATCATGCGTTTGAAAAAGCTCCTTTACTATGTCAATAAGCGCTTCATATACTATGGACATTGAAGAAATTCCAAAACTAATTAATAATGTATATATTAGTCAGTTGGCAATCGACTATATCGTAGGACGTACACGCTACCTGACATAAAATGTTGACAGTGTACAAACAAATGTCAAATCATCATACGGTAATACCTGCTAGGGCATTTTGAAACTATGCATTGCTAAAAGCAGTCCAGTACTTTTAAGTCCCCGTTTTCAATTTTATTTCGTTTCGTGTAATACATAAGATCTTCAGCAAACCTAAAACATTATTAACACAACCTTCCTATCGACATTGAGATCTGTTATTACTATTATCTACAACATACTTTTGATAAAGCTATCAAGGTTCGCAATTGGTCCACCATCAACAATATATATCGAACAAGTAGTAAAGTTGATCATTTGTTTATTTTATCTAGTTCACAATCAACTACTTGATAGCAAATGGACTTTTACGGGACAAGACTGATAGTCAATAAAAGCTACCCTATCTGCTGTCAGATACGTTACATATATGCAGGAAACTAACCGAAATGATACAAGAACAACACAAAATGTCTTCAAAACATTAACGAGATGAGCAATATGGTTTCATCAAGTAGATCAAACACTATGAAGGACCTATAGAATGATATATGTTTTTGAAATGGTTAGAGAAGAGAATGCAGAGAGTTTTAGATGGTGTAGATATTTCAACAAATGGATTGTGTTAATTGGAAACAGCTACCTATATATTGGTTCCACTAACTTTCACCGAACAAAGAAAATTAATTATAGGAACTGTTTTAAAACTTTGAATGAAAATGTAATTCGCATAAAGGTTTCAGAACGCGGTGAAATAGTAACATCATATATGTTTAAGCTGAACAGAATCGATGCCGTGATCAACAAAGCGATAGGTGACAAGAAATCAACAATGAGGATTATTTTTTCATCAACGAGCACAACAAGTACAGAGAGATTAGAAACACAGTCAGGTACAAAAGAGGGACACAATTAAAATTGAAACTTTCAAGAAAGCAGGATGAAAAGAAAAGCGTATTTGAACTGCTCAAGTCCTGAAAACGAACTATATATGTCCGATCCAACTGATAACAGAAATTGTAGTCTATATATTTCTTTACAGGTATATTGTTGGTTATTACAATATTTCAGATGATCTCAAAAACTAAATATTTACTTACGTCAAGGAAAAGAACAATAACTGTTTTAATTTCTACTGGGGTAACAACCCTAAGATGTATACGAATAAAAGTCAAAGAGTTAATAAGTTACATATGGTGATAACGAAGAATGTACTGATGTTGAATATTTGAAACACAACTATAAAATGAAACTAGCTCCCAGTAACAATTACACGGTATGCATAACCAGTTACAATATTACATTCTTAGAATTCGATAGTCAGAGCGCTATATTTCATTAGCTCCAGTTTGTAGGTTTTGGAAACTGAAAACTGCATATATTTGCCCACACAAAATCAATAACACCATACATTACACTAATGTTTGTATTCTACTATGCTATAGTCTTTGCCCCTAAAATCAGTCTTTTTACGGATATTTTATTTCATACAATGTCAATGGACATTTCAAAAAATACAAAGGGGTAAAATTGATAGACTACATATCAGCATCAGAGATACAACTGAACCGATGAGAGATTTCACGGTATGCCTCTGAGGTATGATTGTCGCGTAAGTAAATAAAACGATTGGAGAGATATCGCTTATAGGTCCCAGTGAGTTTTTAAACTTTAGCATTGAGACAACTCAAAAAGATATAACACCCGGTCAAACAATTAACAGTGACTTTAACCTAAACAATAACCTCATCACACACTGTGCGTCGTCCTGAAACATTATCGATGCAGCCAACGTAACGTGTGTATTAAAAAGAGTCGATAAGTAGATGCTAAACACATTTAGTGAGAACAATTGCAAAGATATGAATGACGCACAGTGAACATTTTGAAAATAAATTATCAGCCATTGAATAGAGTGGTACTGAAAGTGCTTACGTGATCTAAGAACTACATAAACATATTAGAACAGGAAACATATGTGAGGCTTAATACTTGTTCAAACAGAGATTCATTACATTATCTACTGCGATGCAATACCAACAATCAGTAATTGATGAACAGATGACTTATCTAATGTTTAACAAATATTTACAACATATCAAAAACAAAAAATTAACAAACAGCGAAACAGATACATTGTAGAGTGTCATGGATAAAATTAAGAGATATCTGGAAGCCTCTCATTTTCTACATTTTCAGCTGCATGATTCTGCGAACCAAGAAATGAAGGATGGAAGGAAACAAGAATGTAATGGATATGGTAGTATTTATAATTCGGGTGATAAAGAAAACGATTGATTGACAACGTTCTTTATGATTTTGCTTATACCAATAAAATCAACTCGGAAATTTCAACACGCAATCCATAAAAGAAGTATATATTTATATGAAACTGATTGCTATGAACTGGAACTAAATGTACCTGTAACACGATGCAGTGAAAACTGATTGCGTTGAGCGAGTGGCGTCTGCTTACATGTTATTTACATTTCAAAATGTGACAAGACCGAGTGATTCTGACCCCAATAATATCGGAAGTTTGAATGGAGGTGTCATTTATTAAATCAAACAAATTTAATACAATATGCAATGACCATGCTATTAATTGCTAAACATTAAAAACTTGATTGCATTCAAGCGCATAGCACAAACATGCGTATGCTCACACAGATACATACATAGCATCGACAATATAAAGAGTGGCATGTGTACAGGATGAAATGAACCAATGAGATAGAAAAAGATGCAATAATATATAAGTAGAAAAACAGCAGTATATTTCTTATATATTATGGTACATCTGACAGGTATTCAATGAAAATGTTTTGATACACTTAAGTAAAGCGTCAAATACAGAGTACAATAGCTGAAGAGCACACAGTTAAACATGTCAAAGGGTTTGTTGAGTCGGACGCAATTAGAGCAACTGCAAGCTATTAATTCCAATAAGAATCTATGCATATGCTACGTTCACTTTGAAGATAAAGGAAGTTTCAATCTTTCGAAGATATTTATTTTAATACTCAAAATGTGCACACCCTTGAGCAACAATTATATGCATGAATTTGTACACACACACACACACACACATATATACATATATATATATATATATATATATATATATATATATATATATATATATATATATATATATATATATATATATATAGAGAGAGAGAGAGAGAGAGAGAGAGAGAGAGAGAGAGAGAGCGGGTGTTGGAGGGCGGGTGTTGGAGGGGAGCTAACACAGAAAGAGTATATTATCCATAAGCTTCCTCGTATTATCAAAACATTATGTTTCTAAATAGATCTCAGGATTCTTGTTGTTTTGGTCTGCCGTCACATAATGCAGAAAACATTGGCATATATATGGATTTACGCCGTTCTCAATTTGCTGATATTCAGATTATCGTGATAAATTGTAGTCGTTCTGCACCCCTGGATTCTGAGACCTTATTTGGTGTTCTCATTCCCACTATTGCTTTTCGTGACTTTGGGGACCAACAGCATAGGTCCCTTGCGTCGGTTGCTGGCCTCTCAAAACTGGCCAATGTCCGCACACAATTCCAACAAAAACGTATGCAACCACAACAGAGTAACCAGCCCCCCCCCCCCCCCATATAAGCCCGCTCCACAAACAAGACGGAATATGTGGAGAGGCAAGGGCAAGGCAAAGAAGTCTGCTTTTGCCCCCCCCCCTTCCCCAAAGAGGTGAAGAGGGGGAAGAAAAGCCGCCCATGGGGACACATCACCTCTCCTGAATTGCATACCTCTTCCTTTAATATATGCAGGTGCTCGATTAGCCCTATTTTCAGAAGCCTGGTCACACATCACGGAAGATCGGTTGGTCCTTTCTATTGTGAAGGAGGGTTTACGTCTACGCTGCACAGGACTCCCTACTCTCTCAGGGACATCAATCTTCTTCCATCAATCAAACGTATTAAAATTAAAGGAAGAAGTGAACACACTTCTTCGCAAGGGCGCAGTAGAAAGGTTTCAGAACATCCAGTCGCCAGCTTTCTACTCCCGGATATTTCAGGTCCCCAAGAAGGGCGGAAAACTAAGGCTCCCTTCAGAAACTTGGCTTGATTGTACTCACCTACGCAGTTTTTCCCACAGAGCTCTATACTTTTTAGTTTCAAGTCAAATACATTTATTTTTTGCCTTGAAATGCCATGTCTGCGTGAAAGTCTTGTACCCTTTTTTCTATATTTCTTTAAATAGAAACTCCCACCCACAACACTTTTACTGCTCCTGTTTGGGGGCCTGGGGAATTAGCAAAATAGTGCTTTTTTTGCTGTCCCAGCCCCCTCGGTGGTTTAAAACAATCTTAGGTTTGGTTTTGCATCTACTTCATCTTTGTGTTCAGAAGTGTGACACCAGGAAGGATGGCTGCTAGCTTTTTGTTTCAATTTCAGCCCTTGCAACCTAAATTGTAATGCATTGTTAACTGAAATTGTCGTACGTAATTAAGAAATGTTGTCTTGAAAAAAAGGAATGCGACATGTAAAACAAGGATTAATCTTTGAAAATAGAAACCCCTTTTCATCCAATTATTTCAATTCTAACACGCAAATAAACAAAACGCAGCCCTTGTACACATGCATAATTTAACTGACCTAGAACTACAGCACTCAATCGTCTCGCTCAACCATTGGCTCCGTGATACTGTGATGATGTGAAAGGGTTATATATTAGGGAGCGCTACTGTTGGTGACACGCGCCTCTAAAACAGATACCTATTATGCAAGATATATACTTTTTTATCCATGCGTCATACGAATCCATACTATAATATCAGTTTCAATAAGTGACTATAGGTGTCAGAGCTGCTTATGTATATCATCTGTCCGTAGCAAATGACTAAGTCTTTTTTTTCTGTCATTTTATTTCCCAGAACTACTTTATAAATCAATGATTCAAAGTACAAAAAAAACACACAAAAAAAAAAGAAATCATTCCTACCGCAAAGTAAAACAAACAAAATTTAGACTCAACGCTATTGCTCGAAATACTTTTTTGTTACATATTTCAGATAAAATGTATTATGATTCTCATTTGTTGAAGGGAAAAATATGGCTATCCACTACCACAGCGGTCTAAGGATAATTCAGCAGCAAGTATGGACTGGTTTGGTGTTTTACGGCAGAGCAACACAAATAGATTATTTAGTGCCTAGGCAGTTGCAGTGAAGTGCCAGCCCAGGGTGAACCAACGGTAGGATACCCAGGCTAATTTGATTATGGAATTCGAACCTGCACCATTTCCGTCGCGAGCCTGGCACGCTAACCACTATACCACCGCGGCTCCTTCTACAACAATTAAACAGAGAGATACTTAATTTACGAACTATGCTTCTATATATTAAAGCTTTTACGTGGAAGCTAAATTTTATATGAAGACTACACTATATGAAACACTATGCTAAACAATAAACAGTCAACTTATGCACACAATGTAAAGTGCTCATTTGGCACTGTCCGGTTTGCAATGCATAGTTTTCATTTCGTCCATTCGTTTAAAAAATGCACTTGGAGTGGTCATGTATAAATTTATTAAAGATAGCTGTTCTTATCCGTAGTTTTAGATAAAGGTCTTAGGTTATCGACATTAAGCAAAGACTTTGCGGCCAAATAGCACGTGTAAGTATCTCATTTTTTTTCCCCCATCGTGTTAAGACACTGATTCCTTAACTTCGGTCCATGGGAGATTCATGGGAGGGGGATCAAAAGTAATTCTTGTCTTTCAAGTTACATATCTCATACACATAAAGAGAGAGAGGGTCCCCGGTGGTCGAGTGGTCAAGGGCGCTCGCCTTTACAGGTCACTGTAAAGTTCGAATCTCGGCTCGGCCAACGTGAATTGCTTCCAGTGGGTCGGTGGTTCTTCCCGGATTTTTCCACCACCAAATATACTGGCCGCCATGTATAGCCTATCCTATCATGCGCTGCAAAATGGCGTTAAACCCACCAAAAAAAAAAAAAAAAACCTAAAGAGAGAGAGAGGCTAACACGGAAAAAGTATATTTTCCATAAGCTTCCTCGTATTATCAAAACATTCTGTATCTAATTGACTCCAGTGTTATTATTGATTTGGCCACCTGCGAAATGCGTAGAACTAGATCTGCCGTCGCATAATGCATATAACGTTGGCAGATATATATTTATGCCGTCTGCAAATTGTTGCGTGTGATATTCAGATTAGCGTGATACATTTTCGTCGCTCTGCCTTTGCAACTTAAATTTTAATATATTTTTAACTGAGATTTGCTTCTGTTCTTAAGAAATGTTGTCTTGAAAAGAGGGATTATTGAAAAATGCAACATCTAAAACAAGCGTTAATCTGTTACAATATATACTTCGTTTCATCTCTCTCTCTCTCTCTCTCTCTCTCTCTCTCTCTCTCTCTCTCTCTCTCTCTCTCTCTCTCTATATATATATATATATATATATAGAGAGAGAGAGAGAGAGAGAGATGGAGAGAGACCAGACCTGTTAAAATGGCAACGAATATTTACTAGGGGTAAAGCGAGGTGAAGTGACATTACAAATCATATTTAGTATTAAATTCCACTCCTCCCACCCCTACCGTTACACGAAAAGCCATAGCTTATTACTAGACGTGTAATTGTACCCTACTGAAATTGTGTCGTAATGTTTTCAGTGAGCATTAGAAATATAGCATTCCATAAATTACATCACCTACCTTCCCCAGTAAATATCGACCACACTCTTATCTGACTTGATATGTTCCCTTGATGCTAATATTAGCACTGCTCTCTGCTCCTCCTCTTCCTACCATTTAAGTTAGCCACTCCTTCAAGTTCTTTATACTCGTGTCTGTTTAAAGTTGCACATTAATAAAGATGGAAACCAAGATAATAACATTATCAAAAAAGATCCATAAAAACCCAATTTTATGACCAAACTTATATAAGGATTATCGCTTTTTAACGTTCCTAAAACGACCAGTTGCAAGGCAAAACCAGCTATATTACGAAGGGGTAAGAGTGCAGAGATACAATGCGTCATGTCAGGAGGTGTAATAGTAGATGTAAATGTGACAGAAAGTTGCGATACTGCTTTTATTTATTTTAAAACAAATATTTTTTTAATATTGTTGGATCTAATGGATGAATTGAAACTTATTTTTTTGGATAGTGTGCGAAATAGTTTTGCATCAGTGGCAATATAAGCTCAATTCATCTAATGGGCGTGGTGCTTAAATCTTTCTATCTGGATGAATGATTGTTAATATTGCATGACATTAAAGACCGCAGTTAAGCCTCTGTATTGTATTCTCTCTTGAGACTGGGCAAAATATGGTCTTTACAATTAGATGGGCTTTTTGTTGAGGTCACCTAACCGGGCAAAGCAACAGGAGAAAGATCAAAGGAGAATAATAATTACGCTGGAAGGGATTAACAGTATTTAACATTTTGAATATATGTTTTATTTGCTGTTTTACTTAAATAGTAAAATCAAATCTGAACTCTCGACACGTACGTCATAACAGAAGCATCAGTATACGCTGAACGGACTCTTATGTACATGAACTATATATACTTGTAACAAAATACTCACTGAGTTAAGCGGTTGACGTCTATTTACTGCTCAATTTACAAAGGAAATAGAAAAGGGGAAAACTTATTGCTAACACTATAACAGCAGTCTAAAGAAAATACTTTAATGATTATACAGGACAATACTTAATTCAGGAACTAGACATATACATTAATTCAATATTTACCTACATGCCCTCGATAGTGGTATATCTTCCCTACACGTATCGCTGTTAAAGGTAAGTAATATATACAATATAGAATAAGAACGAAAAGGTATATATGACTTAACAGTATAATAACTTTTAACACGTCTTAGCTATGATCCTTGTTTTCTCTAAGCTCACGAAAACATAAAGTTGATGTGATTATACAAGTTTTCACAAGAAATGAAGCATCCACCATTGACAGATTTCAAGGATGGCCAAACAGCAGTTTAGTAATAGAACATATCGGAAATAGGTATTTACAAGAAAAGATTAAACTAATTGGACTTATACCTATGTAACCCGAGATGTAAAATAGTATCTGAAGTGATACCTTAATATTATTTGCAGATTTAGGTACATGCTTTAAAAAAAAAACTAATGTTACTCGACCAATTCCGGTATAGAGACGAATATTGAAAAATACCATATGTATTCATGTCAAACCCACATAGATCCCATTTACGAACCCGGATCACAGAAGCCACAGTGGTTAGCGTACCAGACTATCGACTGAATGGGCGAGTGTTCTAATCGTACCTTTGAATCAGGTCGAGTCGGCTAAAGTAGTGTGCCATTGGAAAGGAACTTTACTCCAGTGGACTCGGCACTAAAAAACCTACTTTTTTGCGGTGCCGTAAAACACCTACCGTCAACTAATACGCTGACACATCAAGCTTAATACTGTTGGATTTCCTATTTTAAGAGAACAAAGAAGAGCATGAAATACCGGCGCATGCTGTTTACATTTTGTATCGGCCTGCCTGTATTTTTGTTTTTAATTCCATCAAGTCGAAAGGGACGGATAAGGTCGCCCGCAACTTTTAGTACAATAGGAATATATTTAGTGATGGTCACCAGATCCATACCACAAATTCCCAAACCCGCCCCTTGTCGATAAAAGTGGCCTGAATATAAAGCTGTATATGATAAGCTGACAAGGTCATGCATGTTGCAGTATATTATTGAATTTAACCATAACTTCAGATTCTTAAAATCGTGTGCCTATTGTTAATATAAATGTCGTTTACAAATTATTGATGCGTTTTCTATTATTCCTCGTAACGTACCGCAATTCTAATACTCCTCTCTCTCTCTCTCTCTCTCTCTCTCTCTCTCTCTCTCTCTCTCTCTCTATATATATATATATATATATTATATATATAGTGAAATTATAATGTTGAGAAAAACAGTCATACATACAACTATACTATACATACTATATACAACATACATACAACTACATATTTTATCGGCGTTTGTGTTGTTTTTTATTTCAAATCTCTCTATCTCTCTCTCTCCTGCTTTCTCTTTCTTTCTCTCTCTCTCTCTCTCTCTCTCTCTCTCTCTATATATATATATATATATATATATATATATATATATATATATATATATATATATATATATTTAGTTGCATCATTAATGTAAACTTATGACTACAGCTAACAACAATTCTCCATGACATGATGTTATTATTGCCATATGTTAGCATCTTTCTATACTGTGCAAAGCAGATGAAAATGAAAATGAAAAAGAAGGATTTATGCTATACTTTGTGTGCCCTAATTAGTCCTTTCGTTTACGTTTGTATGTAGTACTTCGTTATTTTAACTGTATGAGTAATGTAAAACACAAATGAGGTTAAGCCTGTCACACACTATTGTTGTTGATATTTAGAAAACAAAGAAAATCAGCACATCAAATTCTCGTAAAAACACGTGCGCACAGTTTCAAACTGCGCTGGCCTTGTCTTAATTTCCATTTTTCCGAGAATTCTGCATGCTGATTTTGTACTTGCTTTGTTCGTTTTTCTCCCGGGAATTCAGTGTGCCACTTTGGTTGGTCTTTTCCGAGAAACTGCAAAATAGTATACCTCAGTCGCTCAGTTGAGTGCCATCATATTCCCTAAGGTGAACGCTGATTACAATTTTCCTTCCATTTTAATTTACAAAATTGAAGTAATTATTGAATTTATGTTTTACAAAGTTAATATAAGAATTGTCACATATACCTACTTACCCACATATCTATATATCTATCTATCTGTCTATCTGTCAGTGAATATAACTAGCACAAGAACATTTGAAATCCAACTTCTCTGTTGGTACCCAATCGCACGTATACCAAACATATTGTTTTAATAACCGGTTTCTGACATAAAACATTGTCATATAAATAAAATGACATAAGTTTATATCACAACATAATGAAATACATGACCATTTTTATATACTTATGTATTCCATGAGCAAGCATACATAATGTGCCAGGTATGAAATATAATGTGCATAATTTGTCCTTCACGTTCTATTTTGATAATATTATACATATACAAAAACGTACATTCTGAATGTAATTCAACCAATAATCAAACATTTAAAAGCAAGAACAAAGAAAGAGAAAGACAGCAACACTTACTATAATCTAAGTAGAAACTATTGTGTTATAATGCAGTTTTAGAATCGAACATACATAGAGGCAGACAGACTGGTAGTTTAATGTAAGTGTATATTCTTTACACGTACGTATTTACATTTGTATATATCCGTCCATAAACCAATTAATCAATAATATCCAGCGATTTATCCATTCATTAATATATCGATTATAACTTGAATCCATCAATAAATCCATATATTAATTTTGTCCATCAGTTATTACGTCTATTCATCATTTATCCATAATTATTTCTAGATTGACGCACTCGTTATAGAACACGCGGGTCTCAATGCAACAATCTATCTATCTATATATTTAACTATTGATTTGATCGATGTACTAGGATCAGGCTATGATATATATATATATATATATATATATATATATATATATATATATATATATATATATATATATATATATATATATATATATATATGCACACCCATCTACACACACTCATGCATACACGGTACTAGTTACAGACTTACTTGTCCCCAGGGATCCATGTATTTGTAACCGCCATAACCGTCGTTGAAATTCGCCATGTCTGCCCATCTTGGAATGGAACTCCTGAAGGAACCACTTTGGTCCCTATACCTTGATCTCCGGTCCTTTATTTTCCTTTCATGAGACATTTCTAATTTAAATGTTGTTATTACATAGATTTAAGATTTAGATAATTCACACGCATGTACCTATTTGAATGCACACATGCAACTAGAGTAAAGAAATGTATGAGAGGTTAGCAGTCAAATTCAGTAATTGTTGTGCACACTGCCTTTGCAGAATACAATACGAAATATAATACGGATAACAGCTAGTGGGAAATACAAAACATGCCTTCAATTGTGTCCATTGAGATAGCACGCTGTCGTCACAGTCTTTTGTATTCAACAAAACCAATGGTGAGACCACCGAATAGCTATGACAGATCATCCTGGATGGCATACATAGCTCTGTGTAGAATATACATTATGCATACAAAAGCAAGAATGTATTGATAATGTATACAATGGAGTAGAGGTGAAAGAAAATGTATATTCTGCACTATCATATTTTTAAGAATCAGTACTAGAGACCCCTTAAATAAATACAGGGTTTCAATTGCCTTCCCACGGTTGACGATATAGGAGAATGACAAATAAAACCTACACGTGCAATGAAATGATTTCTAGCTTATGCTGATCACATGTGATGGAGAACTTCTGATTCTCCATTTTCACTACTGTTCCAAAATAAAAAAAGGTCAGGAGCGAGTGTTATAAACTTACCTTAGGAAAGAATTGTTCGTAAGGCATATCAAATTAAATGGTTATTAGAAAATATTTCTTTATTAAGAGTGTTTGACGCAACGTTTCATAACAAAGAACCTACACAGGATAATTCCTAACTATACGAAATATAAAGATGTGTTTTATGATAGAGTTCGACTTGTGAGTGGGTCATACCTAGGCTATAATTTTAAGCAATCTATTTCAAATGCTGAAAAATAGTACATTTAACATGACTAACTGTTTAACAACAATAAAAGTGATGATGATGACGACGACGACGACGATGATGATGATGACGACGTCGACAATGATGATAATAAGAATTGCCTAAACGCTTTGAAGGTTAAAACTTGAAGACTGTGATCCGCAACTACTGTGCGTAAGATGTTTTAAAAGTTTGAACCAAAAATGTACAGAGTCCTTATTTTCTTGCGGGTCTATATTTTACGTGACAAATGTCCCAATGAAAATGTCATCTTTATCATCATCATTCCAATCTATTATCATCACTGAAATCAATTTTTGCATGATGTGAGTCACAAACACTATGATTGTAGGTAACTATATATATATATATATATATATATATATATATATATATATATATATATATATATATATATATAGTCCAACGCCATGCTTTTCAGCTTAAAATAACTGCTACACTTTTATTCATCTTCAATTACGTGTTCAGTCGTTATAATCTATCATCTCGTGTAAGACACAAGTGTTTGCCTGGAAACTCGTCTAGTGGTTACACTCAGACTGCTTAAAAGTATATATATAAATGAATATAAATGTATATTTTGCCCGTGTTTTCTGTGTGCTTTACCAAGCACGAATTGTTCAGGGTAAAGGCATTGCGACAATCATACAGGGTTTCATCATATTTTAACATAATATAAAAAGTGGCGCCAAATGCGTGCAAGCGCTTTATCATCGTCATCATGGATGCTCTTCAAGTAGATCTTTATCTAGTAATACATAATGTATCCAGAAGAGCATCCATGACGATGATGCGAAAACGCTTGAATGAATAAGGGATGAATATATTACTAATATCCTCTTGAATTTACAAATTGTTTCTCTCTCTCAGTCTCTCTCTCTCTCTCTCTCTCTCTCTCTCTCTCTCTATATATATATATATATATATATATATATATATATATATATATATATATATATATATATATATATATATATATTATAGCAACAGTTGCATTTGTAATAATCATTGAAATTTTAAAAGTTTGCATGTGTAAGTTTAAAACTGGGTTGTTCATTACGTTAATAATCTACAGATAACAGTTAAAGCTCACCCATTTCAGTGATTATTTGGCGGTGAGTGTGTTATGTGCCCACTAACAAGACGGATGGTGAGGTTTTAAACCTACTAGATTGGTTTGATTAGAGAGGCGAGTGTTGATCATGGAACTCACCTGACTCGTGCCTGCCTGCAACCCTACCTTGTGTGCATTAGGAGAGAGTTTGTCATTTGGACAAAACAACCAGTAGGAAGTTTCCTTCCTATGTAAATCTCAAGAAAAAGCAACTGAGGAGGCAAGTGGCTATGCGGGCATGGGTAATCAGATGCAGAACCTTTATCTGATTTTGTCCTACCCGGAGGGCCCAGGCGAACAGGTCATCTTTGGCACCAAAGGGAAGCTGGCATAGCCGGTTAGTCAATGTAGGTGTCTGAGTTCGTCGCTGGAATTTAGGGTATTACATTATTAGGTGTCCTCGAGTTGTGACTAGATTATCCTATTATTTGTGTTTGTGTTATTTCAGAATTAATACTAGTAAACAGGCTTGCACTTGGTCTGCTGCTAAAAACGATTATACAATTAATGATAACTGCATTAATTGCATCATAAACAAGATAAATGTTGTACGTTCTGGAAAACACTTATTAACCTCCATGCAAAACAGTTGCATATTGTGGAATTCATGGTATAAGGGAGGTAATCTATTGTACACTGTACAACATAAACTCTGTGGTTGTGACGCTGATACATCTAAACTTCTGGTTGATACAAAGTTTCCAGTGATGAAAAGCACTTGAAAGACATGTATAAATCTCTCTCCCACCTACTCATGCATAAAAGGTATAACATTGTCTGTGTTTCAACGAAACCTTGTTTGCAGTTTTAATCTATTTCCTAATAGCAGCCATCTGTGAAACAAGGCTGAGGAAATTTTAGCTTTGAGCTTCTAAATGGGATGAAGTAGTCTTGGTTTGAGGGGAAATTCAACAACTTCTCAACTTTGTAGTTGTTGTACACGAATATACGTTCCCAGATTTTTTCGCACGCAAAAAAAAAAAAAAAAAAAAAAAATATGTCATAAGACCCGCTTTAGCTGATGGTAATGGAATAGAGTTGGAAGCATTTAGACATTAAATTATATGTTGGCATTGCTCTATATTGATTTCTCGCTGGACTTTACATTCAGAACAATTATTAACGTGAACATACATCGGTTAAAAGTTAATTGTTATGTATATTGAATCTATAATGTGTGCTTAACTTATGTTTATCACCATTTGAGTTCAAGGGCTATCTTATTTGCAATTAAGTTATTTTTTTTTTTTTTTTTTTTTTTTTTCAATAGAATGACTCACGTCCTGTTGTGATGTGGGTCATTAGAATATATATGTATATATATATATACATACATATATATATATATATACATATATATATATATATATATATATATATATATATATATATATATATATATATATAATAGAAACTTGATACGCATTAAACTCATTCCTGTTTTAGATGATTATGTGGGAATCCATTTGTGATCAGATTTTACATTGTGCCGTTGAAATCAGCTATAATTCGAGAGGAATTATTTATTTAATATATATTCATTGAAATTACTAAGTTCTCATTGACTTTTGAATTAATACATTACATTGGACTTTTGTGAGCTCATTAAAAGACACTCTGTATTGTATCAGGACATTCATTGGAACTCATTCGGAATATTCTATATTCTTGGACTTGAGATTAGGACATTTAGGATTATTTGGAATTTGATTCATAATATGGTAAGTAATTTTTGAGTTTCACTTTGTAGTATAGGGAAATAAATTGCTTAAGATATTACTTATTTTGCTGGTTTCACTCTCGTTCTGTTACATATTTTTAAAGCCTAGAGCTGTAACATAATAAACAATTTGTCGTGGCGCAGGTGATCCAGATGCTGACGGGTGTAAACTCACTTTTTTGGTTCGAACCAGGGAGACAACTGTCGATCATGGAACTCAACTGGCTCGTGCCTGCCTTCAACCCTACATAGTGTGCAATAGGAGGGAAGGAGTGATATCCCAAAGAACTGGTCTACTATTGTCATCAGATGAGCCCTCTCTAACCCTTCTACCAAAGGCGAGTTTGCCTACCTATGCAAGTCGCATGAAAGAGTAACCGAGGAAGAAGATATTTGTGTGTGTGTGTGTGGGGGGGGGGCATGTGTACTTAGTTACAGAACCTTTATCTGATCCTGATTGATATGTAGGGCTTAGGCGGACTTTTCATAATTGGCACCAAATTGATGCTGACATGCGTGGTTACCTTAGTAGGCGCATCTACCGGGATCTACGGTAAGAAAATATTGGATATTCTCTAGCTGTCGCCAGATTATCCCACTAATTGCTCTTGTGTTGTTATTTCAGAACTAATGCGAGTGGTAGGCTTGTACCGGGTTTGTTGTGTATTATACTATTGTAAAGCGCATCATGACAATGATTTGTGTATGAGAAGATAAAAACATGTATTCGTTAGAACCAAACATGTGCTCTACGTTTGTCTCTAGTTAAGTGTTGATGCGTGCGTATTAGTTTTCGGGCAGGACATGTAAGTAACAAGTTCAGCCTTTAGAGAAAATCGGTTGGGACTTTACCTCAATATTGCATGCGATCTTATGTTATATTCACTTGTTGTTAGAGATAATATACATGATGAATATTCGTTGCATACCTGTGGTTCAATATCTATCGAACTTGCTTTTGTTTCTAGGTAATAAAACCTGCCTTTATCTTTTGATTACAGATAAATACTAATATCTTTTGTTTTCGCGTATAGTCGTGCTGGTTTGCTTATTTCTCTTCGACTGCTCCTGTATCAACCACTCCCTTTCCAACTGCACCCAGGACAACCACAGACTCAAGAAAATGTATATTCGGCATAAGTTGGGACGAAAGTTGGTTGCAATATTTGTGTTGTGTTAACACTAGAACTTTGCTGCAGTGCACTTTACAAGTGTATAATGAACAAAAATCCCAGAACGTCATATGATATTAGGAAATATAGGCCATTTTCATGTAGTTTTCAATACCAAAATTCAATAAAATACAATACACCAACAGTCCCTTTAACATGCATCCATGTAGCTACCACGTAAAAGCACTCAACCATAGCATTTTCACTTAAGAAAGTAGTAAATACATTTTGCGAAAGGAAGAACATTGAAAATATCATTTTAAATTGGCCATATTAATCAAATCGTCCCATTGCTCATTTTAAACAACGTTTATGACTACTGACCATTCTGGGCGTCAGTCATTTATAAAATATAAAAAACAGTCGGTGTAATCGTTTATAAGATAGCTTATAAGATAATTCACAATACATCTTTTTTCTAAGATGCCTCCGTGGAACAGCTTACGATACATTTTATGATGTTCTTAAGATGCCTCCGTTTAACAGCTTACGATACATTTTAGGAAGTTCTTACGATGCCTCCGTGGAACAGCTTACGATACATTTTAGGAAGTTCTTACTATGCCTCCGTGGAACAGCTTACGATACATTTTAGGAAGTTCTTAAGATGCCTCCGTGGGACAGCTTACGATACATTTTAGGAAGTTCTTAAGATGCCTCCGTGGAACAGCTTACGATACATTTTAGAAAGTTCTTAAGATGCCTCCGTGGAACAGTTTACGATGCATTTTAGGAAGTTCTTAAGATGCCTCCGTGGAACAGTTTACGATACATTTTAGGAAGTTCTCAATCTTACAAACTATCCTAAGAACAATCTTAGGAATGATTTTAAGAAACTTCCGTGAAACTGGACCCTGATTATTATTATCTGAATTTCATAACTACATTTTACAGACGGGGCCCGCTTAGCACTGATATACTAGAAACCAACGATAGCAGACGCGTTATGACAGAACTGGACAAGTCACATAAACTGTTAAAATTAATTCAATGATCCATTCGTATGTTCTAACTACCGCTATGCCATAATCATCTACTTTATACCCCTTCCCCCCCCCCCCCGACCCACGGCTATGTATATAGACAGGGCTTTACAGATTTTAAATTTGATTATTACGCGAAATCGCGATAAAATAACTTGAAACAATTTGCGCAACGTAAATATGGCACAACACAACAGTTTTCAGAGAGGTGATATTAAGTGAGTTTAACATCAAAGCAACAATATCAGTATCAAGAGATAACGTGTACTTATTTGCAAATTTGGTGGGGATAAAACTCTGGTCAAAGCTAGTTGTGTTACAAAATAACATTAAGCAAAATAGATCGGTAGGTTTGTCGGTTTCGAATATCAAAATAAGATAGTCTGCAATATTTTAGAAAAGTTGTAGATTTACAGATTGCATTTGATGATCATATAAGCGAGATAAGCAGCACTGACCCTCATAGTAAGTTGATCAAAATCGCTCGGTACGAAGATGGATTAGATGATATATTTGATTTAGCTAAATATACAAATTTGTATTTGGCTAAATTTACAGTAGAATTCGAAGTTCTCGTCTATTTTACCAAAAATAGAGGTATAATTTATGGAAAACAAAAGTTCGATTTAACTCAGTATATGATGATTCAGTGTACGAAGTCAAATATTGTAATCAACCATAGCAATCATTGAATAAAATTTGCAAATTGATGAAAATTAAAGGTTTTACTGTAGATGGATGTACTGTTGGCTTGTTGATAACGCCTATGGACACTATGTCAAGTACTCTCTAGATGTTTTTTAAATACCGTTTTAAATGGCCTAGAAATAGAAGTCTTGCAGCCAGGTTTGCATTTGTACTACGATCCAGAAAGTCACGTTGCTTACGCAAGTGTTTATTGATGGTGGGAACAAATTAAACAGGACAAGACAACACACAATATGCTGAATTAAAGGAATGGTTAACCAGTCAATCTACCAATACGTTACAAAAATAATAGAAAACGAGTTCCCTACAAAAGGGCCTGCGTTACACACGTTTAAGCAAAGTGGCAGACATAATGTGTTGATCGGCAAGTATATGCAACATACATTTGTTGGATACAAATACATCTTCATAGCGATATTATATGACTTTTACATTTGGTCGAAGAGAGAAAAACTGAAAAGGAGGATGACATACACGATTATTTCAGACACATCTTCAAAGAGAGAAAGCCTGAAAAAGATGAGTCTGATGAGAAGAAAGAGTTTTACACAAGAAATGGTAAGCATTAGCTACAGAAAGGAATCGCTGAGTAATTTTCAACATATTCAGAGACATGCTCGTCTGTAGTAGAAAGATGTAACAGAACCAACAGATTAGAATATGGAAGTATTTCACCCAATATGGAACTAGAAAATCCGATGATACCAAATGTAAGTGATGATTACAATAACACCCACCGTACATTGAAAGAGAGGAAAACAGATCGAAGTATGGGTCAATTGTTTCGGTTATTTGGTAATATATGCATTTAAAACTCCTAAATTTAAAATCGACCAAACAGTCAGAATTTCAAAATATGAAACAACATTTGCAGAAGCCTACATTCCTAACTTTACAGAGGACATATTCAAATTGATCAAGTACTTTTAGGTGACCTGGGAGTTTGCCAACTTGATTACTTGAAGGAATATGCAATAGAGGACATGCGAACAGTAGATATATTGATACGACAAATGCGCTGACATATAAAAGGTCGAAAGGATACTGAAGACCATCAGAACGAAACATAATGATATATACTTATGAAGTGAAAGGATTAGGATGACTCATGCAATCGTTTGGAACCAACAGAAAACATCATTCCGTTAAAATAAATGATAAACTCTAGATACGTTGGTAGCAGTACGAAGGAGCTTGTAAACTTGGCAATTACGAAAGATAACGAATGTCTAAGATGACATATATGATTATTAGCGCATTAGAAATTAAAGGAGGTACGACATTCACGCCAAGTTATGTAGATCACGAAATCAGAGTGGGAAGAAGAAAGCATATCCAAAAGCATCACAATTAAACAACAAAATGATACGTATGAAGTATGTGACAAGAAATTGCAATATAGGTAGTGTTTTAGCTTGGTAATACATGGCATTGCAGATTGATGAAGTAAGATTCACTACACACTTCACAGGATGTGGATATACATATTGTGATTATTCAGTTTTCAGAGAACTTTCATGCTAATCGTTGCACCACTGGGAAGGGACGGGTCTTTCGCCGAGTGACAGTGCCAACGACGAAGATGCAATAGCTGTAAAATGTTACTAATGCTAATGTAACAGAGACGAACTGAATGTGTAAATGGAGCAACGACATACAAAATAGCAGAGACGCATATAGCACGTAAAACAAACGAGACTAATATGGCCACGCATTAGAGAAAACTAAACGATTACAGTGAAGAATTAACCATGAATTTTACGTGCTTGTGGAAATCACACAGTATATGTACCAAAGAGTCAATTTCATAAACAATAGACAGACGGAAATGTTCAACGTTTTATGGAAGTTATATGGATGTTAGAGTTAAGAACAAAAAATAAAAACTAAGCAGAAACAGCACCTTACCTTTGTCAGTTTAAAGTCGCTACAGTGAAGCCTGATATCATATGAATAACGAGATACAGATTTACAACACTGAAATATATGTGTTTCACATGCAGGCCATTCAACATTTTGAAATCTACTCTTTACAGTTTGACAGTGAGAAGATACCGATCACAGTGTGACCTGAGATTTTGGCAGAATAAACTAAACTGGGTAGCACGGATGACAGCAAAGCTGGTTGTGGATTTAATTAATGCATTTTATATATTTCGATCAATGTTGCTGGCACTATATCAGAGTTAGGGACATTTGTAAAATTTCACGTTTATTTCCAGATTAGACAATTACTGTCTGAATTCAAAATATATGTCCCTGGAGACAGTGCATTTAAATCAAATAGCAGCAATAAACATTCGAAACAATTTTATTTTGATCTGCAACAATTTAAAAATTCAACCACATCATGATTGAAGATATCTCAAGGCAAAAATCAATAGCGATCAATGATTGTTTGTACGGGAAAAAGAAAATGAATGTAACAGTTGAAGAGAAGAATCATGTTCTAAATAAGAAAATAAAGATTTGCGATTTTGGTATGATACAAATGAAACAAAGATTTCAAGTTGTATAACATAAATGCTAATGCAAATAGATCTACTGGTTGTATTTGCGTGTTGGTTTTGAAAATAGTAATGATCTGACAGATAAGTGAATAGCGAAATGAATCAAAGCATTAGATCATGCGTAATTTGCATATTACGCTCACAACATATATTACTGAGTTTGTTTCCACTGTATCAGACACTGCGGAAAACTGGAGTGAGCTATTAAATCTAGGGCAGCAAGGCAAGGACACAAATTCAAACATCATAGTCCAATTCCAGCATAACATAGATTCAAAGTAAAGAGTATCATACTAAATTATGATAAACACTATGTAACAGTGCAACAATAAATGGTAAAGGAGAAAAGGTAAGACAAAGTATCTAAAGGTTATATAGAGGACAGGTATTATTATGCTGATTGTTTGCATTGCGCAGGCCCTGTCGTTCCACCAGAACACTTAGCCTTCATCGGAGAAGCCACGTCCTTGGCGAAATGTCACAGGCAACGCTATTCCTACTGTTAGGCCTGCCAGTTCTATCAGATTCTCTGACGTTCTAAGGACACATGGTAATTTAGAAAAACACCCACCCCACCCCCGAAAAAAGAAACAAAATATCGAGCATTAAATAAACAAACAAATGGGTGTTGGAGCTGCTGTGGTTTACGTTTTGAAATAGTGTATTAAACCGTAACTCATCTACATGCGTTATTTATCCCTTGAACATAAATGCATGTAATAGACCAACTAATGCCACAAACAAGTAAAATAACATGTTCAGCAAGGAAAGAAACAATTTATCCAGCACTCCTAAGTAATCAGCTTTTCACACTGCCCGTGATGATAGCGAAAAAGTAAACTGCTCTTTTGGCTAAACCAAACAAGAAATCTGCTAACATTTTCAAGTCATTGCTTGTTTTGTCAAAAAATGATTAGCATGGAGTTGGAGGCTGAGGCCGACCAACATCTCTTTCACCACAGCACGTCCTGCCAAATATGCTATATACACAGCAACGGTTGATATAGTCATTGTCATTGCAGTAGCTACAGCAGCTATTTGGACATACCTTTCATTTAACAAAAATGTTAGTCTTTCACAGGAAGAGAGTCTACGGCTACGTCTTATCATTTGTTTCATTTTTTTACATGTTTAGCTTGAAATTATTTAAAAATATTTTGATACATCCAACTAATTCTGACCTCATACATGAAACTCTTTTGTACCTCATTTTGCAATATGTTCCATTTCTCACAATTATTATTTTTTTTTCATAATTTATTCCTCAATTCTTTTATTTGTTCGTTACAATGCTCAAGTTCTCTTTAAAAAGCTTGTATTTTCGGGGATGCAGTTACAGAGGCTTCAGTACATCCAGTGAACTTTTTAATTTTGTTCTTGAGTGTAAAATAACTTTAAGACAATGTATTTGTCTTGATCTCTTGCTTTTCTAATGGACAAACTAATTCACCATATTCAGTTCTTCTTCCATTACTTCCCAATCTAATTCGTTAGATTCATTCACACTGTCTTCCAGAAATCGTATAGATTCAGTATAGTGTAGTGTGTGCCTGATGGTATCTGCTCAATCGGATATTCTCTTTCAGAGATGCGAAGCAATTTAGGTTATGTTTCTTTTGCGTATCCGAGCATTTTTAATCTATGAACAAAAAACCATATATGATGTTAGAAGTAGGAACCGATTGTCTGCTTGATACATCTTCCGTATTTCGTTATTTCATAAAGTATAAGTTTGCTCTTGAAAACCACTAACACGATTAACAATATCATTCGTTTGTAGTTGTTGTGTATCTACCATATCATCATCTTCATATGTAGAATTTTCTGCTTCTTTCTTTTAGACATCTTCCTCACGATCAACCATTTTTTTTTTTTTTTTTTTGTTTAATTGAAATGACCTGGAAATGGATAAGTCACAGCTATAAAATGAATATGATTTATCGATGACAAAAATGAAAACAAAAATACTTTGCATCAACAAAGATGATTAGCCTCATTTGTCCGGAAATTGCAGAGTTCAATCAGGAATGGAACATACAAAGAGATAACCAATATAAGTTTGACTGGAAAATAGTTGGAATAATGGAAGAGAAACAGATTAAAAGACTTACGAAATCTTTGTAAATAACATAGCTGCTAAAATATTCTAATCATTCTCAGATATCCCGATTTATAGTGTGACATCGTTGATTAGCAAATTTATTCACATCACACTTGGATAATTTACAAAATGAATTGAAAATGGAATTAGATATTTCACCGCCATATGGTCATTTAAGCTAGGTTTACCGCAATATGCACTGAATACTAGTTTGCTAACTTTCAAGCATATATATGTGCACAAGAAAACAGAAAAGAACAAGGAAATAAAAGATGCTGAAATTTTTTTTGACAAATCAATATCGTAGCATCTGCTAATTGGAAAGTGTGATTCAAATTTATATGCTGCTCCACTATCTCTTTCATTGATGGCATTTTATAATTGTTTATATGTTTTCACTGGTCATAACGTATCTTGTTTTTGTCTAGTGGAAACATTTTCTTTGCTCATCTGGATCAAACGAAATAAAAAAAGAGGCACACGGTTATTATATTATCACTCTCTAACAATTTTTATTTCCAATTTCAGATTGAGTGGAATGTAGACATCTACGATATAAACCAATAGACGGTAAACATAGTATTTTCCAAGTTTTCTGCTGTTCTTATATTTTGCCTGAATACTAATACAATTATACTTGTTGTTGTGGTAATAAATCGGAAGTTGTCATCAATATGTCATATCAATTTAATGCATTGCCTCTTGTATTCATTGTATTATTTTCTCTCTCTTCGTCTCTCCATTATTCCAAGTGGTCCATGTTGTAGGCATTATAATACGATTAGCTGTAGCTCCTAGTTCTTCGACCTAAAGTGTATTATGATTCATATTTATGTTCCTGTGTCTTACAGATATACTTGTGAAATAGATAGAAATTTTGATAAATAAAATTCAAGATAACAACAAAGATTAGCAAATAACCAGGAACAATGCCACAAAGGTAGCTTCACAAAGAACCAAATATCTACATAGAGGTGAACGTGGAAGAAAACTTGGAAATCTTACACAGGAAACATAAAAACCCAAAGCCGAACATTCAAAGAAAGAACAAAACTATCAAAATCACAAGATGCTTAAATAACACTATACTAAATCACATTAAGTGACCGAAATAAAAAACAAGCTATTATTTGATAGTTAGTGGTATAGCTGTTTAAGGCATTTTGTTCATTTGGTCAAAGGTTTAAATTGCTTCTTCTCAGATACATCAACATTTGGTGGCAAAAAAGATGTTGGATTTAGCAATGAACAATCATCTAAAGCACAACAACATCTTGCTCAATGGACATCTCTTCACAGAAGATGACATGAGTTTGTCTACATACAACCCTATACTAGAAATGATTTATCATGACTTTAAGTCTTTGCAGCTTGCTAACGTTTTCTGGTAATGAATAATAGAATGTAGAGCGAAAAGCAAACCATCATTAACTATGTTTAAATCTGTTGTCACGGTTCCAAACAGCATGCTTTTGAAAAAGCTATTTAATATGTCAAACGGTGTTCCATAAAGCATGGACATGAATGAAATTGTGAACTAGTTATTAAAATATATATTAGTCAGTTGACATTCTACTATATCATAGCACGTTGACTTTACCTGACAAAAAATGTTGATACTGTACAAACAAATGCCAAATTATCTTCGGGTAATGCGTGCTAGGACACTTTGCTAAACGCAGTCCAGAACTTTTAAGTCCACGTTCTCTATCTTTTTTTTTCGTGTAATACATAAGATCTTGAACAAACCAAAATCATTGTTAACACAACCTTCCACGCGACATTACTATCTGCTATTACTATTGCCAACAACATGCTTTTGATCAATCTGTTGAAGTCTGCAATTGGTTCACCATCAACAATAAGTATTGACGAAGTAGCAAAATTAATTATACAAGTTTATTCTGATCCCGTTCACAATCCACTACTTGATATAAACTTTTACTTCACAAGATTAATACTCAATAAAAGCTACCTGCTGTCAGATAAATCACTTATCTACAAGAAAATTAGTGAAATGGCACAAGAACAACATAACAACGCTTTAAAACAAGAAGAAAAACAAAAGACATTAAAGGGATATACAATATGGTTTGATCAAGTAGACTGAACACTATACAGGAATGAGAAAGAGCTACAGAATGATACACCATGTTTTGAAACGGTTAGATACTGGAATGCAAAAGGTTTCAGATGGTGTAGATGTTTAAACAACTTGAACCCGGTAATCGCGAATAGCTAATGATATAGTTGCTCCACTAATTTTCACATTATTTATAGAAACTACAGTTCAAAACTTTCAATGAAAATATAATTCACATAAGGCTTTTAAAACATGATGAATAGTAACATCATCTATCACCAATCTGAACAGTATTGATGCAGTGATATGCAAAGCGATTAGTGGCTCAAAGTCAACAATGGAGACAATTTGTTTTTTTATCGACGACCACAATAGGTTCAGAGATGTAAGAAACATATGTACAAATGAATCGACGAAATTGAAATTGAGACATTCAAGAAAGCAGGATGAAAAGAAAAACGTATATGAACTATTTAAATCGATGAATCTATATTACAGTAGCGACATTTCTTGAAAACAAACTATATATGTTCAATCCAATTGATAGCAGGCAAGGCGGATTATATATTTCGTTACATACAATAGACTTATTGTTGGTTATTACAATATTTTAGATGATCTCAAAAACTATATATTTACTTACGTCAAGGGCAAGAAAAAAAAAACAATAACTGTTTTAATTTCTACTGGGTGGAACAACCCTAGGATGTATACTAATAAAAGCCAAAGAGGGAATAACTACATATGATCTTAACGAAGAAAGTATTGATGTTGAATGTTTGAAACGGAACGAAAAACTACAACTAGCTCCCTATAACAATTACACTGTATACATAACCAATTACAATGTTTAAGTGCTAGGATTCAATAATCAAAGATCCATACTGAATGAGATAAAGTTTGTAGCTTTTGGAAACTGAAAACTGTATATATTTTCCTACACCTAATTAACAAATACAAAACGAAAGAAACATTACACTAATGGTTAGTATTCTCCTCTGCTAATTTCTGTGCCCGTATTTTTTTTAAAAAAATCTTACGGAGATTTTGTTTTTTACAATGTCAGTGGACATTAAGAAAAATACAAGGGGGTATAATTGAAAACTGGAAAAATGAGATTTTTTTCGGAGTGACTTTACTGTATGATTGTCGTGTAAGCAAAAAAAAAGACTGGAGATATATCGCTTATAGGTCCCAGTGAGTTCCTAAATGTAAGCATTGGGGCAGCTGATATAACACCAGGTTAAACAATTAACAGCGACTTAGACCTGAACAATAACCTCATCACAAGTGTTCGAGGTCATGAGATATTACTGATACAGCAAATGTAATATGTGTATTAATAAACAGAGTTGATAAATAGATACTAAACACATGTAGCGAAAACAATTGCAGAGATATGAATGACGTGTAGTGAACTTTTTGAAAATAAAATATCATCCATTGAATAAAGTGATACTGAAAGAACTTACACGATCTAAGAACTACACAAACAGATGAGACCATGTAACATATTTGAGGCTTAATACTTGCTCGAACAGAGATACAATACTTTCTCGACTGCGATGCATTCCAAACAATCAGTAACCGACGAGTGTATGACTTATCTAATGTTAAACAATATTTACAACATATCAAAATGAGAACAAACAGCTCAACAGATGCCTTGGAGAGTGATATGGAGAAAATTATAATATATCTGGGAGCTATAATCTTCTACCACCGCAGCTGGATCAGTTGCAGAGAGATTTGAATGATGAAACCCATCAGAACTAAGAAGATATTATAAAGGTAATAAATAATTTTGGTAAACAAATTCTCGACCTGAGGAAAGGATCACATTGTGCGAGTTGTAACCAAAAGAGAGACATAAAGAAAAAATAATGATATAACAGAGAAATCCACAAAGGATGTTAAAAACAAAATGCATGTGATTGAAAGTTCTATTAGATCAACTATTAAGGATCTTTATTCATCTAATGTATGCAACAAATTACACATTGATGTTGAACAATCCGAAAGAGACACAAAATAGTACGTTGATCGGGATATGTTTAGTTACATTTGTGGTGCAAGATAGCATTCATGAAATAGAGCAAAAGATGAAATGGATGAAAAAAGATTTAACAGATTGGGAACATGTTTACTACGGATATAGAAGTTGTTAAAACAAAAATGACTAAAAGCATTTCGCGTTAAGTATTGGAACTGATAAAGCAAAAACTGAAATAAAGGAACGACAGAGAAATTCAAACCTTAATATAACACTGACATGTAAATAAAGAATATTTGCATTGGGAGTTTAAATGGATGAATATGAACAAGACATCGTTCTAATGATAATCAAACGAGATTTATACATGGATATGTATTGATTTACGATTTTCGCATTGTACCGAGTCAGAAGTATCCCGATAGCATTTAAATACTTACCTATCCAAAAGGATAAATACAATCCAAAGTCAGAACAGTCAGAAGACTACATTGGTGTTTTCTTTGAAAATAAGAATCTGTTGTTGGATATTGGATACTTTTAACTCTGAAATTTCATCAAAAACATTGATTAACAGTTATGGATTTAACTATGCTTTATCAACGTTTGATGATTACTAGTTACACACCATTGCTGATTCTCAGTGATTTACTTCAAGCAGCCTATAATACTTCTAGTATTTTATAAGCCGCCTGTTTACTTTTACTGCTAGATATTAGCAGTTATAATACATAGCATGGGCACTATATAAACTACTTCTGGTATAGCTAATCTATGATTGGATTTTCTCTAATCATGACATTGTCTACATTAATTTTACAACTAGAGAGTCATTGGAGTCCCATTTAATACTCAACAGGTGCTGACATTTAGTTTGATAATCCCACATATCAATTCTCAGACAGGTTAGTTTTATAATTTTAGTCCAACAAAATACTCACCTGTGTCTTGCCAATTCATTCGAAACCATTGTTTCCCCATTCTCTGTAACTTCTATCAACAGCTGTCAACTTTGATCTTTTCACACAAGTAATTAGCACCTCTACTTGAAGTAATTATGAAAAGGAATAATGTCACCAAACCTGAATATTATCCTTTTTACATACAGGCTTTTTTTTTTTGGGGGGGGGGGGTAAACTTTCCTTCATTGTAGAAACACTCAATTTTGTTGCATGGATTCTCAATAAAAATATATATTTTGCAAGTGGTATATTTATTACAAAGGATGTTGACAATAATGGACTTGCATGTATGTGCTACTTAACAAAGATTAAAGAATACGGACAAGAGCTTTGAGTATGTATGTATGTATGTATGTATGTATGTATGTATGTATGTATGTATGTATGTATGTATGTATGTATGTATGTATGTATGTTTGTATGTATGTATGTATGTATGTATGTATGTATGTATGTATGTATGTATGTATGTATGTATGTACATATGCATGTATGGCACATTAGCACAATACTGGCACCACATAGAGCCAAGTTAATTTGGTAGTAATAATGGTCAAGGCACAATAAAGATGTAAAAAAAAGACTGAAAAGTATAAATAAAATAAAAGATATATGATAGAAAAGATAGAATTCTCAAAAAACATGCCATTTAAGGTTGAAGAATTTAGTTTGATTCATGACTCTGATTGCCCCAAATATCACATGATACCATAATCTTAGCAGACAGCTGGAACTGGAATACATAAACAGCAAATTCGGGAACCCCACCACCACCATCTCACCCTGCACAAACATCATGGTGAGATCAGAAAAGTTCACAATAATGAATTCTGATTATGATCCATGAGACACAGCTGTAAAGATACTGGGCAGACTGAGTTGCATTGCTAAATATGAAAGGCATTAGAGGAAAAGTAAGTAAAAGGTAAAGAAACTGATCAGTGACCTTGACCTATAAGATAAAACCTTGACTGTGATACATGAGATGCCATCAAACAAAAGAAACATAAGTGTACCATGGTTCATCCCTGTACCTCAAATAGTATTTATGATATTACACAGAAACTAAAGAAACTTTAAAATATTGAGCTTTGACCTTTATCTTGAAGATAAGACCCAAACATGCAATGCAACATACTTTTTTGTGACAATATGTAATGGCAAGCTTCATCCATTTATCTTAAACAGCTCTAAAGTTAAGTAAATAATTTTATTCTCTTGCTCTCTCTCTCTCTCTCTCTCTCTCTCTCTCTCTCTCTCTCTCTCTCTCTCTCTCTCTCTCTCTCTCCTGTTGTCCAACTATCATTTTTAACATTAAAATATAATACTTACTTGTAATTTAAGTTATAAAAATGTTTGAAAGTTTACAATAATAATGTATTATAACAGAAATAAATCTGGAGAGTAGATTACAAGTTTACAGCTGAAAAAATTTTCAACTCGTTCACATTTCACTTCTATCCTCCTTTTTTCAAATATGTCATATTACATAATTAACGAGTATATGTGTCAAATAATATCCAACAATGGTTATTGAATGGGAAAATAACTTAGCTTGTCCATAATAATATCATATTCAACATGCTCTAAATAATTACATACAATTATTCTAATGTCTTCATACATAGTACAAAAGCATAAAAAATTCCTTCATCCTCTATTTTGTTTACACAAAAAGCATCCCTTGGGCGAATAGGCGTTTGATAATGTCCTATTTGAATTTGTACCAATGGTGTAAATCCTTGTAGTACTGAAAATGCTATGGTGTATAGTTACATTGTTTTTTTTTAAATATTTAGGCCATGACATTTATTATTTAATTAGGCAGAAAGATTGGTCAAAATCATTTTTGGGAGTTAGTGAACAGCTGGAATTGGAATACATAAACAACACACATATACAGCAAATTGAGGAATCCCCAACCTGAATTAGAGGCTTACAAGCTGGACTATTTACAACAATGCCTTTGATCTTATAGTTAAGTTCAGGTGAAGAAATGCACCTGCCACTTCCTGTTTAATCCAGGTGGAATGTAAATGATTCAAGTGAATAATGAAAACATAACAGCTATGTGACAGACCACTGGATTTCAGAGTACAGATTCCAACAAAACAATTCTACTGTCAGCAGCAGCCATTAACACCTCCCTTCAGGTCAATTGTAACTGATGAGATAAGCCCTTATTCAGATTTGAGCAAACTCTCGTAGGAACTTTGTAGGACTCATTTAGCTTTATTTTAAATTGTATGTGAAACAACTCCCAAACCCAAGCCCCAATAGCAGTGGTTGGTTCATAATGTTAAATCCATTATGTACATCTATAGACCATCGCCAATCATATCCTAAGCTCTGAAGTCTAGAGACTTGAACAGTGTTGGAAGAGTTAGGCAATATTGTTAACACATGCATCCATAAATGTATCGATAAGCAGACATGCGGAACCACATAAACCCCACATTTTCTTCAAAATGCATGGGTAACTAGTAGTTTTTCTTTGTGGGATTTTTGGACATTGTTGGACAGCAGTAATATATCAAAGTCTAGACATAGTTTTTTTATTAAATCAGAACATATTCTTGTCTTTTCCATTACCAAGAAAATAACTAAATCTAAATCTCTCTCTCTCTCTCAGATATTTAAGAATGTATTAAAGCCACATTGCTTTTTCACGCCCTCCTGCTGGGTAACTAATGGCTTTTTAGGACCACCTCCAACATGCTAACCAAGCCTGGCCTGCTATTTACATCCCTACTCTTTCTTCAAAACATGTGGATAACTAGTTGGTTCACTATATGAATTTGTGGACAGCAGTAACATATTTATGCCTAGTGTTGCTTTTTGCTTTAAATCAGAAATATTCTTTTATTCTCATCACACTAAAAATATTTACCCACCCCCCTTTCTTCTCTCTCTCTCTCTCTCTCTCTCTCTCTCTCTCTCTCTCCTATTTACATAGATTGATCAGATATTTAAGAATTTGTAAAGGCCTCATTGGTTGTTAACACCTGCTGTGCACCTGCCTTTTACCACCATCACCATCTTGCTAAGCAAGTATCCACTCCCCAGTAACAAATTACTCAGTAGGGACTGTTTGAACAGGGGTCTGATGTTTACAATACCACTGTGATGTATGCTCTTCATTGTTAATCTATAATTAACTAATACATTTGCTCCATTCCATAGATTTAAGTATCTTAATATATTGGAATACAATAGCATTACCTGATATCACATTAGTGGACCATGATGGCTTAGAAGTGTCTATGTTGTTTCTGCTAGAAACCCATTTGTTGCACATAAATGAAATAATAATAATAATAACAATAATAATAATAATAATAATAATAAGATTAATAATAATAATAAACTCTTCTGAGAATTTCCTCAGGGAATTTACCACCAACCAAGAGTTTAAATTTATTTAAGACTAAGTTAATTATGTAAAAATGTTAGGAAATTTCCAGAGGTGTTTGCTAATCGAGATAAAAATGTTTGCAAGTAAAATGTTAAAGTCCAAAAGGTTTTTAAAAAAGGTATTAAAACACTTGAAAGACTGCTGTAATATCCTAGTAATCTAATGAGTTTATTTACTTATAATCATGATAAATTGTATATAATTTTATGATTCTTAGTTTAATATTTTTGTTGTGCCATCACACAAAAATGGATTCGGAATGGGCATAAGGATGTATAGATATAAGAAAATAGAAATGTTCTGATGGACACAAGCAAGATAAAATGTCCCTTTCTGCTATTGCAGTGGTGGCACACATACCCCCCCCCCCCCCTACACACACACACATGAAATAATTCTAGTTTCTCAACATCAGTGATATTCCTGTTTTCCCAAATTGTCTTATTAAAATTCTTTGCATTAGGTTCTATCACATTTGCATGAAGCCATTTGATATTTCCTAATCCAAGGTTTCAGCTTGAATACTATACATATCGAGATCACCATCTTATGAGAGTATTTACAATCATTTTATTGTATACATATTAGTTATTTTATATAATTTAGAATTATGATCAGTACAGTGTAACTCCAACTGTAAACTACCATTTATTTTGTTTATATGATTTGATGCACCTAAAGTTTCTTTTACATGGGTCAGTTTTATATTTTTCTTTACCAGCAGTATGTTTTTTGGTTATTAGTATCCTTATTAGTTACCGTGATTATGACTTAAACCCAGTCTGGAAACCTGTTGAAATCATTTTAATATTGATTTGAAATATATAGGAAGCTTAGTTGGTAGAGTGTAGGACACTTAATCCAAGGGTTGTGGGTTTGATACCCACCTATGCCAGCCCAGGTCAGTTGCTTTGGTGTCCTTTGAAAAAACACTTATCTCCCATTTTCTCAGCATCATGTAGCCAATAATGTGTTAAAAGTGCCATTAAAAGCAAAAAAGAAAATTGATACAGGGAAATGTGAAAGATTCTGATGTACTGATTTTTACTGCGACATGTCACAGTATTCTAAATGATGAAATAGAGGAAGGAAAGGCTACATTTAAGGGTGAAGTGAGTAAAAAAAAACATTCCGGCAATTCTACGATTTGACTTGGACCTTTCTGACATGGAATGTACATGGATAGAAATAAACATTACAGGGAAGAAAGTAGTGGTTGGAGAAATATATAGACCGCCCAATTGCGACTTAGCTGTTTGAGAGCGTCTCAAATTTGATAAAGTATAAGCCCAATCCTCTAATGTTAACTATTTAATTTTAATAGGTTTTAATTGAAAATTTTCTTCTTTCAAATAAAAAAAGTGACTGTTGTGAAATTTTAAACTTGGCTAATTTGTAAAGATGCAGGAAAGGTCCTGGATTTGATTGGTTACATTGATTGCATATAAGACTGAATTAACGCTAATATCACAAAAAGGGAACCAAAACTGCCATCCAGTATTTATACATAGCTGAAACAAGCATACAAGAGGTTACTCAGCACAAACATTTGGGTATTATCTAAGCTAGTGATGCCTCGTAGCACACACATTTGCAATATATTTCTGATAAAACCTGGAAGGAATTAAAAATGTTTAAGAAGTTAAATTCAAACCAGATTGATTGTCCTTGGAAGAATGTACACAATTTTTATATTTTACCAAGTTTTGGGTGAACTGTGGTATCTCAGTTGGTTGAACTTTGGACCTGTAATCCAAGGTTCGTGGGATCAATACCAGTCAATGCCATCCCAGGTTGGCTGCCTTACTACATCTTTGGGAAAGACTCATAACTACTGTTTCCTTGTCATGATATAGCCAAAAATGCATAAAAAAATGCCATTTAAAACCAACAAAAACAAAACCACAACATTTGTTTTCTTATGCTATGCACATTTGAGACAATTGTATGATACAGAGAAAGAATTCATAGAAAAAAATACAGAGGCAAATTAATTAAAATCTATCACAGATTAGTGCAAGTATATCGTCAAGATGTGATCTAGCCTTTAGGTGTAGAACACGAAATCTAATCCACTCAATCAATCCATGTCATTGGACCTCAAGTGTGTAGAAGAACATTAATTCATTTTTGCCCTCTATAATTCAAACTTGGAACCTCTTACCTGTTGAAGTAAAAAATAATCCTTCATTGCACAATTTCAAAGCCTACCTGAACCAAGAAAAACAAGTCACTCCTTAATACTATAACATTGCTAATCAAATGTCACAAGTCATGCATGCTAAGCTAAGAACAAAGTGTACTATTCTAAATTTTGATTTATATATTAATCATGTTAACTAACAATACATATTGTTCCAGTAGTGAAATAGAGATGACACAACACATTCTATTTCACTCTCCAAAATATTCTGATTTGAGAGATCACATCTTATGGCATACTTCATTTTGCTCTCAGAACTGAAACTTTATTTTTTGGCAACCCAATGTGTGCTACAGAAAATAACACCCAAATGTTCTTAGGATCACTAAAAGATTTAAGTAGTCCATACAAGTCATAATCTTTTGTAACCACTTGTACCAGCATCCAGATTTATGATGTTATATGTTTTGTTACTGTTGGGGAAACAGTGCTCTGATATGCTTATACTTTCTACCAAATCCCCAAAATCCTATGTTTGTACTTGCATTTGGCTCAACTTCTGAAATAAATATAGTTTAAACTAAATCCATATTTATTCAACATATCAAGATGAATGCACATGTGCATACATGTACTAGATCATCTCAGAGAAATGAGTGCAGTATATATGCAGTTGATATCAACCTCTAGGACTCACAGTACTAACTATCTGGAAGAATGGGAACCAGTCTAGAAATGGGTGAAGATAAAATAGAGTATTTATGGGTTTGGCTGGCCAGGATTGGTTGATAATGAAAGTAAGATTTTAGTAAAAAAAATTCTCTTGAGAGCTAATCCAAGTTGTAACTAAATAAAATAGAGACAATGTTTTATTGATGGAATTTCAGTCCTTTTACAGACTTGACTTTAGAAAAGTAATTACTGAAATTAGCACCTGACTCTTTGGTGCAGAATTGAAAACACATGTTTCAAACACATCGATCCAGAAAATGCCATGGTTCATATGGTTTTCTCTACACAGAATCTGTCGTCAAGAATATGTGTATACTGATAAATGTAGGTTTGATCATGAGCATTCAGAAATGTAATGCTATTGAAGTTTGAATATCACGGTGTTTGCATAGGTTTACTATGGGAGCTGAATAAGTACCATGAGTCCTCTATGTCTGCCCTTGCCTTCAGGGACCTAACCAAGAGGCTGAAACTTGAGGGACGAGGAAAACAAAGAAAAGCACATGGATATGTATTTTGTTGATGCAGAAATATATTTTAGATAAGTTTATCACATGAGTACTATGTTATTTAGATTAATAAGCCCATATAATAATTTTCTACATTTTACATTTTATTTTTGAAGGTAAAAACATAATGACCCAGGCATCATAATGTATTTTAAACTCATTTCACTACACTACATGTATTTAGTGATTTTGTCAAAAAAAATCAGTACATTTCATCATGTAATAATAAAATCTTATATTTTTGCTAAGTTTAAATTTTTTTTATAAAACCGGTGGATAACTTCAATCATTTTCTTGCCAAATGTCAGAAAAGATGGCAATTATTTGACATGTTTGATAAATTCACCAGAGATGAGCACTCGTATTAAATCCTCTATATATGCAACTAAAATGGATGAGAAAACTTATGACAGTTGACCTTAACAAGTATAAACCCATTATGTGAATTTAGCTAAACCAATAGTCACAACACTGTTCTAACACAAACATTCAGCTATATCCACATTTCTAAATTTGCATTAAGTCTTTTAATGTTTTAAGTGCAAATTAGCCTTTATATGTATAAACTGAAGGTATGATGTCTTATCAAGCTTGCTATTTTATAAAAATGTACTAATTTATAAAAATAAAAAAAAACTTATTCCAAATATTGATGCCTACTTGATTTGTAAAGTGCAAGTGGATGTAGACTGCTTACTTCCACATTTCACATTTGTCATTATTTTCATCATTAGGTGGTGACCACAATATGTACAAAGTTTGTTGGCAATCCATAACAAATACAGGACTAGTTGTTTTAATGAGACTGTGTACCAGATGTATGGATGGACACAAGAATTACTATGTTAAGATACAGGGGTATAATGTACAAATCTGTTTAAAGCATGAAATAAATAGTCTTCTTTAGTAGATATGGAGATTTAAACACAACGTTATGAGTGTGTGAATGTGCAAATGACTTTTTTCTTGTTTCAATTTGAATTTTTTCTTTCATTCAAGTTACAGAATACTACAATTAGCATACATTCCGTGAATTCTGTATTATTCATAAACAAATTAAATCTATCTACCGTTATGTACACTTTTAATTTAATTTTTTCCCGGGTATATATATCCTTTGAGATACCAATAGTGACAGCTGCATGTATGGATAATAAACACTAGGGCTGAAACAGTTAGTAAAATCCTTAACTGGTTACCGATAATACATTAACCGAACCATAAATGGTTATTTGCAGTCAAAATGACCTCTTGTATAGAGTGTGAACTGGCAAGAATTACAGCACAATCAAAGTTTCCAGTTTCTAAAGTCTAGTGAAACATACATGTTACACTTGCTGACACAAAGATATTTCCCTTTTGTGTTTGTATGAGGTGTAGGCATGCAGACCACCTTTAATTATTTTGTCACATTCTCTGCTGTGTCATGCAGTAATCAGTACCAATCATATTGTGATTGTCAGGATCACTCAATGCACAGTGTAAAGACCTGTATCACTAGTGTTAAAATGACTTGGACACAAAAACCATAAGATGCCATGCTACTACATACTATTGCATAAAGTATGAGTGAAGATGGTACTAATATTACTCTGTATCATATCTTAAAATAGCAGACCATTGTACATGTATAGCATTTGGCTTCATACATGGCAGATGTATTACCGGTAGATTGTTTCAATTAATGTTTAAAACTTGTTTTTGAACAAATGGCTGTGAGTGAGACATTTTATTCACATTTTCAATTTGTATATAAATTATGTTCAGCTTGCTAAGTATGCTTGGTGTTACGAAGCAAGGGGGGGGGGGGTAACCGATTACCAAGTTTTGTAGATGGTTACCACTAATACTTGAGCCATCAGCAGTTATCCAAGTAACCATTACAGTCCTAATAAACATGAAATAAAAGTAGCCATCACAAAAATCCAAATATTGTTCAAACTGAATTTTATTTTGTGTCAAGATGGAGAGATTAGGGGAAGGTGAGATTAGAAGATTACTGTTCAAAACTTTACATGCAGCAGAAAAAGCAAATATTTAAAAACGGTTATAATCTATCATCAGATTTGCTTTCTTGATACTTATTTTCATATAATTTGTACACAATAAATACATTTTGATAAAAGGAGAGAAAGAGAGAGAGAGAGGTGATCTATGATTTTTGTGCACAACTGACAAGACACAATCTTACACATATTTTTTACAATAATTTCTGACATCAACACTGTTTGTAGGAAAAAAAGATTTTGTTTGTAGTTGCTTTAAAAAAAATGAACAAATCAAAATTACTACATAATATAATCATTTATCAGTAAGACATAGTCCTGTGCATAAGCATGTATGCTGGTAGCAGATTGATGCACACAAGAAGGTCCTGTGCATAAGCGTATACGCTGGTAGCAGATTGATAAGAAGGTAATACAGTTAATAAGGGTTTTAAAAACAGCATCGTAGCTTTGAGTACTACAATTACTTATGTTATATAAACCAGAGGCTCAGAATACATGAGAGAGAGAGAGAGAGAGAAAGAGAGAGAAAGAGGATTGGGTACCCAAAACTTGTGTTCATGACTTCAAAAAACAGAAAAATCTGATTATTTTTATATACATGTATATATATATATATATATATATATATATATATATATATATATATATATATATATATATATATATATAATGATGGATATAGGGCTAACTGTTTTGTGGCTTTGAAATACATCTGATATGATAATCATTTTAAACTGGACACAGTTTTATATGTAAGCAATTATGATTGATGTACATGCTTGAAAACATTCAAATAATATAGTCTTGATGGAGTTTTTCCCCTTTTTCTTGAGTGCTTTTACTAAACTGAAAGTTCCATTCTGTTATGTATTGTAAACTTTTACAGGTGTAGGGGATTCATGCACATGAAATTAATGATTATCTTTTCATCTTTATTGCCATCTTCTCTACTACATGTACTAAACTAAGGCTGACTCAGAACTACAAGTTCTGATGCTTTGAAGATCGTGCAGTTGTGGTTGGATGTGTGGTGGATGCAGGCTGCGATGCTGTCGTATTAGCAGTATTCTGCTCTGGGGTTGGGGATGGTGTAGAACTAGCTGTGGTTGACTGTGTGATGATTGTAGAGGTCGAAGTTGTCGTACTAGTAGTATTCTTCTCTGGGGTTGGTAATGATGCAGAATTAGTTGTGGATGGCTGTGTGGTGGCTGTATCGAGCGATCTTTTCGTATTATTAGTATTCGGTTGCGGGTTATTGATGATGTAGAACTGGTTGTGGTTGGTTGTGTGGTGGTTTTAGGCGCCGATGTTGTCGATGTTGTTGTAATAGTAGTATTCGGCTCGGCGGTTGGGAATGGTGTATAATTAGTTGTGGTTGACTGTATGGTGGTTGTAGGGGTCGACACTGTCAATGTTGTCGTAGTAGTAGAATTCGGCTTCAGAGCTGGGGATGGTGTAGACTTAGTTGTGGTTGACTGTGTGGTGGATTTAGAGATCGATTTTGTCTTACGATTCGTGTTCGGCTCGGATGTTGGTGATGATGTAAAACTAGTTGTGATTTGCTTACTGTAGGTTGTAGAAAACGATCTTGTAGTAGTAGTAATAGTAGCAGCAGTAGTATTCGGCTCTGGAGTTGTGGATGGTTAAGAATACGGTGCGTTTGGCTGCTTGATGGTTGTGGGGTTCGACGTTGTCGTGCTTGTAGTATTCACCACAGGATTTGGGGATGATGTATCACTAGTTCTAGTTGGCTCTATGGTGGTTGTACGAGTCGATATTTTCGATGTTGTCGTATTATTAGTACTCCGCTCCAGGGTTGGGGTTGGTGATGATACAGTGCTAGTTGTGGTTGGCTGTGTGGTTGTTGTATGTGTCATTTGGCTTTGGAGTTGTGGATTGTGTAGAACTAGTTGTGGTTATGTCTGTGGTTGTTTTAGGGGTCGAAGTTCTCGTGCTAGTCGTGTTCGGCTCTTGGGTTAGTGTTGATGTAGAACTAGCTGTGGTTGACTGTGTGATGGTTGCTGGGGACGATGATGTCGATGTTGTTGCAGTGGTAGCAGTATTCGGCTCCGGGGTTGGGAATGGTATATAATTATTTGTGTTTAATTGTGTGATGGTTGCAGGGGTCGAAATTGTCGTCCTAGTAATATTCGTCTCAGGCGTTGGTAATGATGCAGAACTAGATATAGATGGATGTATGGTGGACGTAGGCGTCGATTTTGTCCATGTTGTCGTGGTAGTAATAGCATTCGGCTCCAGAGTTGATGATTGTGTAGAACTAATTGTGGTTGGGTGTGCGGTGGATGCAGACTGCGATGCTGTCGTATTAGCAGTATTCTGCTCTTGGGTTGAGGATGGTGTAGAACTAGTTATGGTTGGCTGTCTGATTGTAGAGGTCGAAGTTGTCGTACTAGTAATAGTCTGCTCTGTGGTTGGTAACGATGCAAAATTAGTTGTGGTTTGCTGTGTGGTTGTAGCAATCGATCTTGTCGTATTATTGGTATTCGGTTGCGAGGTTATTGATGATGTAGAATTGGTTGAAGCTGGATGTGTGATGTGTATAGGCGTCGATAGTGTCGTAGTAGTGGTAGTATTCGGCTCGGCGATTGGGAATGGTGTAGAATTAGTTGTGGCTGGCTGTGTGGTAGTTGTCGGGTTCGATGTTTTCCATGTTATCTTAGTGGTAGTATGCAGCTCTGGCGTTGGAGATGACGTAGAACTAGTTGTGGTTGCTTCTGTCGTGCTTCTATGGGTTGATGTTATAGTACTAGTAGTATTCGGTTCCTGAGTTGAAGGTAACGAACTGGTTGCATGGTTAGTACCTCTTGTTTCAATGGTTGTGGCCGTTGGTAATGTTATTTGCGTTGTTGTTGATGTTTTTGTTGCTGATGGCGTTGTATGTATTGTTTCTGGTGTTGTATTTGTTGTGCTTAATAATTCCGTTGTATTCGATATCGATGGCGTTTGCGTTGTTATAGGGTTGACATTTTGATACTTTATTAACACGACTGACACGCTTGATCTTCTAATCCTGATGCCTGTAACTATCACAATGTCATCTGTATCCATCGGCTGCTCGGTTATGACAGCCTTGAGTGCCGTCTCTCTGGGAGGTTCCTCGGCCTGCTGGACCTCGATGACGATAATGAAAGTCACGATGATGCTCCCTTTTCTTCAACAGAATATACAGATTACATCACTCAATAAAAATCCATGCCTTTCTCAACAACAAAATATTATACAGAAAAAATAGTCAGTCCTGTCTACAGAGATATATTAAAGCGATCAGTCGATCACACTTACCATGGAAACACACACACAGACACACACACACCTATATATATATATATATACATATATATATATATATATATATATATATATATATATATATATATATATATATATATATATATATATATATTCAGGGCTCAGGAAAATATATTCGAAGCACTCGTCTCTGGGATGAGTAAATTGCAACAGTTACTCGTCCAAGTCCTGGCTGTACCCGACAATTATACTTTCTCCATTTCACTACTTACAATCTTACCACGGATACCTGATGCATGTTTGATACAAGAAAGGGCGAAAATCATGAAAAAATAGTATCCTCTAATACAAGGCCACTTAGATAAATAAATATAATGAGAGACAAAGTTGGTAACTCGAGCTTCACACAAAACCTTATATTTCTTAATGGTATTTGCATTTACAGTGATACCTTTCAGTAATCTGTGTGTCATTTTAATGTGAAGAAATTTGCATTTTCAATGAGCTATCATACATCTTAAAGAGTTAGACATGGGAGAAGTAAAGAGACATATAATGCCAATTTTGTTTTCGTCTGGACAGACAGCATTACGCTCTCCCCAGATAACCGATTTTTTCAAGACTGTGCAGTTTGATTAATGTATTTTCAAGCCAAAGCAAAAACGCTAGCTGAGATTTATATAATTATGTATTTACTTCCATTTGAAATAAGAATTCCAACCGTCTAAATTCCCACCAACTTATATATATATATATATATATATATATATATATATATATATATATATATATATATATATATATATATATATATATAGTAATCCATTTCAGTCAAACCTCCATTCTAGGGAGTTACTCAAGGGCACCATAAACGATAAGATTGCTGATTGGCCAAAATTATTCGAACGTTTCTATGTTATGCCCCTCGTTAAATTTCGACCAATAAGCTGTGGTCTCGACATTATGTGCTCTATAAATATAGATTACAATGGCATGCATTGTGGAAAAGTTGGTGGGAATCGGCTGTGACACTTTTTTCGAATTTAAGTAAGCAACATTGTTCTTTGGAAAAGTAACTGCATCCTTATATATATAACTGTCGGTGATCTGGAGCAAATGTAACACTGTCTGACCAGACGAAAAAAAAAAAGGGATCCCGCACATTTTTGACATTCTATGTATCTTAACTTCTCAGATGTCTTATTCACAACGAGGTGTGATAGCGTATTGAAAGGGGAAATTTATCTACATCAAACTAACGCCTGAATTATTGAAAAGTGTTATCTTTAAGAAATCGAAGTCGGGGTGTGAAGCTGCAACATAATATTCTCATGGTTTATACCTATTTTACTAATCTTTCTTACATCGGGTACCTGTGTAAAAAAAAAAAAAACAAGCCGGCTTCCTTTGCGAGATGTTGTAGACTGACAAGTAGTGAAAAAAGGCAAAAGAATATATCATTGATGCACTCTAGCTGTTAAGCAATGTTGAGTTTGGCGTTTGTTAAGGGTAGAAAAAAACACTAGTAAGTACTGAATTTTTACTCGGCCCAGCCAATTTTTACCCGGTCAGGACGAGATGACGAATAGTTTTCCCTAGCCCTGAATACATACATACATACATACATACATACATACATACATACATACATACATACATACATACATACATACATACATACATACATACATACATGCATTTTTGAATGTAAATTATATATTAGATATTATTTATGAAAGGTCAGCACAACGGATTTCATTATTTATTTATCAGAAAGAATATCAGTTGAGTACATGTATCCCTTTAGAACATACGTCTACGAGCGGAACGACCATAACATGTTACCGGTTACATCATATACTTAAAATTTTCGTTCAGAAATAATGCAAACTTATGTCAACAAAGAAAATTTATATTCAAGACAGGAAAACATAACTCGGAAGGATGCATATCGGTTAAAGAAATTGTCCTAGAAAAAGACACTAGCAATATGAATCCTTTTACAACCAACTGACAAAAAAATATTTGTTAAAGATCTTCTTTATCTGTTTAAATGAAGGAATGTTATGTTGAAGTGTTTGTGCATTTTGTGTATAGAAATCATACAAGAGATACATTTCTCTCGTTCAGGTATTTATGCAGAAATGTATTGTGAGTAGTCCCCTCAAAAATATTCCCCGTAGAAAGAAGTGAGACCTTTGGTTAAGAGAGAAACAGAAAAGCGATTAATGAAGAGTGCAAAGATTTATCAACTAAATACAAACTAAATAGATACACCAGTATACATACATACATGCATACAGGGTTACACAAGTAAAAATATACATACAAACATGAATGCACGTGTGCATGAATACATCGCATTATTGAATCCATTTTCAAGCTAATAAGATATCAAACTTGTTTTCACTAAAATACTAACCTTAGCTCTTGGATCTGAATTCCGTTGTATCCCGTAATATTACTTATCTTGTAGATCTCATCCATCTGAAATATAGGGCATCATCTTTGTTTAGAAAGATCAACAAGCAAGCAATTTATTTCTTGATAATTAAAATGAAAATAACAAAAGCACTTATACTATTTTGAATTAAATTCCAAAGATAATCCAGTAATCCTAAGTGTCCAAAAATAAGTCCTAAATATAGAATGTTTCGAATGAATTTCAGTATCTTTGAATGTGATGATATGCCAATAGTCTTGAATGTCCTGATGTGCCAGTAGTCTTTAATGTACTGATGTTCCAAAATGAAGTATTCCAGAATATATTTGAATAAGTTCACATAAATCCCAAAATCATCAATTCAAAATCCAAAATCAAAAAGTCTATGAGCACTTTTATAATCCAATTAATATTTAAATAGTTCCTCTCTCTGAATTTGAAATGATTTTTCACAACTGTAATGACACTTTATAGACTGATGATATGGTCTTAAACTGAAAACTGTCCACCAAACATGGTATATATAAAGATAGGTCACATGACAGAATGTTCTAGAAAATGATATATTGTGTATGTGACTTTTAAGACACAACTCTAACGGAAATTCTAGTTTTATCTGTAAACAAAATCAACCCTGACCTCAAACTGAATTATCAACTTGTTTACCAAAACCGTCCTTGAACTCAAATACTTAGTAAAAAAAACTTAATTCAACGAAAATAGCTAAACATGTAAACCTTATACATAACATTAAGGTTTAAGCAAATATTAAAGTCAAGAAACATTTATAATGCAAAAGACACTTACAGTAACGTGAATTAAAATCCAAATAATCCAATAATCCTAAGTGTCCTAATCACAATTCATAAATATAGAATGTTCCGAATGAATGACTGTATCCTTGAATATGTTGATGTACTTATAGTCTTTAATGTCCTGATGTACCAGTAGTCTTTAGTGTGCTGATGTGCCAAAATAAAATACTCCAGAATATGTTTGAATAAGTTCACATAAATCCCAAAATCATCAGTTAAAAATCCAAAACCCAAAAGTCTATGAGCACTTTTATAATCCAATGAATATTTTAAATAATTCCTCTCTCTGAATTTGGAATGAATTTTCACAACTATAATGGCTCTATAAAGACTGGTATTTAGGTCGAAACTGAACTGTTCACTAAACATGGTATATATAAAGATAGGTCACATGACATAATGTTCTAAAATATTAAATGATGTGTGTGACTTTCAGCACATAACTCAAAGGAAATTCTGGTTTTATCTGTAAACAAAATCAACCCTGACCTCAAATGGAATAAACAACTTGTTTACCAAAACCGTCATTGAAATCAAATACTAAATAAACAACCTAATTCAAGGACAATAGCTAAACATGTCAACATTATATTTAACATTAAGGTTTTAGCAAATATTAAAGTCAAGAACATTTATAATTTCCTAAAATATTTATAATATTATATAAACATTATACATAACATTATCTGCAGGTGTCCGGCGTGCTTCACGTGCAGTGGTAGATCAATTTATAGAACGTTATCTTGTCTATCGTTAGGCGTTAAATTTATTGGCAGATTCAAAGACACAATATGTTATAATTTATTGACAGATAAAAAAACAATTTATAAAAAAATATTCAGAACGTTTCAAATAACCTTTGTACCTCCGGTTTGTTTGTTATTTCGCTTGTACTATTCCCACACGTTGTACTCATCGGTGATCGAATGGTTGCGCCTTCATTGTTCGGAAAGCTAGCCATGCACTGTTTGTAGAGCTCTACTTTTTTCATTTAGACCAACTTTCAAGTTTAAATCCTAAGCGCCTCTTTTATTTATCTAATCAATATGAGTATAAATAAATGCACAGAAATAAGCAACTTAACAATTTCCAACAAAATTTTACTGCAAGAGCTGCAGAACTGCATTTGGTAGGGATGTGAAGAGATTACTCCCTCCATCAATATACAGCTCCTTGTAATCCTTTCGGCATGTATGTATGTGTATCTGTATGTGGTATAAATACAATATATGTATAGTATGTACCCTGTATATTTGATATACCACGAGATGTATAGATTTTTCAGTAAAAAGAAAAATGTATTCAATACTGTAACTTTCAAAACCTTTTTTTTTTTTTTTTTTTTTTTTGTGCTAATATTTGATAGTCTCAAGCGCATTATTGTTCGACCGGGACAAGTATCGCAAAAGATCAAATATAGTTGTAACGTCCGACATTACTCCCCCATTCCATCTCCCGCACCAAATATTAGTTTAAAGTTTCTTTTCCTTTCTTCTCCGCTCTTTATCTTAATATTATCTCCAGATTTCCACATAATGTTTGCTGCTAAAGAATATATAGATAGGTACGTACGTATAGAATTTCACGGCACATCAGCACAATCCTGATTGCATAGTGACGATTAAAAATTAAATAGTAAAATACTAAACGTATAAACGATGCTAAAATGTTTTGGAATATACCCCCGTACGACTAAGAGTGAATATGTTCGATGAGATAAAATGTAAAGCATAAAAGGTAAAGATGGCGGAAACATTCTTTTAAATGGTACATACAATAAAAATAATAGGAAATATGTTATTTCTTTATACGGTTAGTGTGGTTTCTATTGTGCCTTAGATAATGTAACAGTTTATGGATGAGAAGCCCAGACGTCACGTTTTAGAAGAAAGTCATGGTACAATATAAAAAGTGCCATTATACTTGAAAACTGATAATATACGCATGACATACCATCACTCAAAAGAAACATCTCAACTAGAATCTGAAATGGTTTCATGATACAAATAAGAGAGAGAGAGAGAGAGAGAGAGAGAGAGAGAGAGAGAGAGAGAGAGAGAGAGAGAGAGAGAGAGAGAGAGAGAAATAAAAAAGAAAAATATTTTAAGACCACATTCATTTTAAAAGGTAAAGGAAGTCACATAGATGGAGAGCTATTACTCAGCACTTACGGCGTTTGTAAAGTTCTGAACAAATAACTTGTACACCAAAGAACTTGCATCAGTATACTCAGGTTTGAAGGTTTCATCCACTGTAACGTTCATTGTGACCACAGCTGGAAACAAAATGATATGAATATCCGCAAGTTTATTACAAATATCTATCTATCTAACTATGGTAGACCGACACAATCAGACAAGATGAGCACATGAGGAGCAAATTAAAAACGGAAAGCAAAAAGCGAAAGTGATTGTCATATACAAACAGACGCACACACACATAAACACACACACATAAATAGAGATTGATATAGATATATACGTTATTTACCATCATTTCTTTTTGATGTAAAACAATACACATTGTTAATACTACTCGCCGACATAAATATAAATCTATGGAGTCTATATACAGTAGACAAACTACAATTAAATTAAATTCTTGGCGGCGAATACATTAAGGTATGAGTCTTTTAAGATATATCAAAACAAGAGTGAAAATATTTAATTAAGGACACAAGATTGTTCCCATTGACAAAACCCCTACAGTTAATGATTTCACAGTTTAATCTTTTAAGACGATTTTAATGCATACCAGATTGTTTTTGGTGTTTACGTTGGTTTAGGAGATAAATTTGCTGATTTGGCAGCATTTCTAACTGTTACAGTTATTATTCTACTTTCAAATAATACACACATATTACCCCTGCTTCACAACAGTTGAATATAAACTTAAACTGCAATAACAACGAAGTCTAATAATAAATTTCGTTGTATTCCTGAGACAAGATGATGGACCCTTAAGTTGCATTGCATGTCATGATTCGGAAACAATATCGCTTGTACGTCTAATTCAACTCTGGTAATTGTTCAAAGAATTCTAATGGGCCAATTGTTGTTTAAACGACGATGAAGTCAAACATTCAAATTGATGACATTGTTGGGAGTACAAAATGCGCATTAGTAAAGTTTTAACTATTATTTCACCTATAATTTCCCTAATGCCCTCGCATATATTGAAAGATCCACATGTTGGTATCATAATATAATTAAGTTAGGACTGATTCTTTTCTCTGTATTCATTGCTGATCATTGACCTCGCCAATCCATTGTACCTAAACAGTTTGATTCGATCAAAAGGTAATGTACCTGGTAATAATCTCATTGGCACATTTAACAATATAAATAAATATAATTACTGAATACAACCTGTGGTGCTTTGATAAGAAATACGGATAAGATCAGAGCAAAACTAAAACAATCGGATTTTATTTCAAGATGTGAGCCTACACAGAAGTCCTCACCCTGTGTAGACTGCAACATCAACTGAAGTTTTCTAACGAATTTTAGCGTAACACAAACTAGTTTAAGTGCTTTTGACAAGTAGAAGGAACGTAATGTTGATTTAGGAAATAATACAAAGAAAATGCTAGTCTCAGAATACATATATTAATATATTTTATCTCCTGAGGCGTAGTTGCTGATTTGACGATCATCATATTTTTAGTAATTTGGAATATATTTTCCCAAACCTCCAAAAGTAAAGTAACGAAACTATAAAAGAACGACCAAAACTAAAAGTAAACCCCCTCATGAGTATGTTCAATAACGGTTGTAAAGATGAAAATGTTATAATAATACTCACTGAAATTGTCAGGTTGGCTCTCTACAAAAAAATTATAAAAAATAATCATGTCATACATGTAAGCAACGTAAATGAATAAAATATATAGCCAAACCTAAGGGTATGATACCAATATATCCTAAGAAATATAGCAACGGTGTATTTTGAGCTATCTACATTTTGGCAAATCTTGTATTTATATTCGTTAGGTTCACTCTTTCGCGTTAACTCTCCCGCAGGCGACCTATTTAACTGACTGAAACAATGGAAACATAACTGATCACGGCAATGAAGCCCATGTAAATCCACCCAAAATTGTGTCCAGGTTAATACTTATTGTGTAGTTATAATCCAAAGAATAAATATAAAGTGCTTCCAGAATTAAGAATAAGATCGTGTGTATATATATATATATATATATATATATATATATATATATATATATATATATATATATATATATATATATATATATATAACTGCCAGTGACAAGGCGTCCATTCTTATCCTATAGAGATTTTTAACACCTGGGTCTGAGCTTGGAAACTGTTGAGATCCCACCCCATAGGCATAATAAAAACTTACTGGGGATTAAAAATAAAGACATAATTATACATACAACTTACGGTTGGCCCTAGGGTCCTTTATTTCCCTCCATATGACTTAACCCCTGTAACGTATCATAGATTGAGACTTGTCGAGATCCCTAGCATATAACTATGTACATACGCTCTGGGCAAGAAATGGCAATTTTACATATGCAACTATAATTTGACTTTGGGGTAAAATTTACCTTCAGGGACCTAATGAAGAACCTCAGACTTCGGGTGGGGTTCAAAAAGGGGAAGCGCGAGGATATGTTTTTTACAAACACATAATTCTTGTTGCTATTATTATTATTATTATTATTATTATTCCGAATTATCAATCGAAAAATTAAATATACTGTCAATTTCATTCATGTCAAACTCACAACTTTGCGAAATAATATTTACTTTGAATGAAAGCAGTTGTACAAGTATGATATTATTATTATTATTATTATTATTATTATTATTATTATTATTATTGTTGGTTGGTGGTGATGTATTGCTAGGTGTGGTTGCTTCTGCGGTGGTTGTAAGGGTCGATGTCGTTGTACCAGTATTATTCAATTGCGGAGTTGCTGATGGTGTTGAATCAGTTGTATTTGGCTGCGTAGTTGTTGTAGGGGTCGATGTTGTCTTACTAGTAGTATTCAGCTGCGTAGCTGTTGTAGGGGTCGATGTTGCCTTACTAGTAGTATTCGGCTGCGTAGTTGTTGTAGGGGTCGATGTTGTCTTACTAGTAGTATTCGGCTGCGTAGTTGTTGTAGGGGTCGATGTTGTCTTACTAGTTGTATTTGGCTGCGTAGTTGTTGTAGGGGTCGATGTTGTCTTACTAGTAGTATTCGGCTGCTGGGTTGGCGATGACGTAGAACTAGCCACAATTGTAGTCTTTGTTGTTGTCGTTGTTATAGGGTTGTCTTTTACATACTCTATTTCCACAACTGACACACTTGCTTTTCGAATCCTAATGTTATTAACTACCACGATGGTCGTCTCATTTTTGTCCGCGGGCTGCTGAATGACAACAGCCTTGAGTTCCTGTTCCTGAGGATGTTTCACAGCCTGACTGACCTCAAAGGCGATAATGAAAATTACGATGATACTCCCATTTCTACAAGAGAGAATATAGATTAGGTCACTTAATAAAATAACTTAAGAAACTATGCATAATCTTGTGAAGAATTAAAGAGGCTAAAGGCTAAAATATGTCGTCGGATCAACAGAGTGATACTAAAACAACCAGGCCACAATTTTTAACATGGAAATAAATAAATAAATATATATATATGGGGGTAGATGCATCGACAGAAGTGTGTATGTGTGTGTGTTCGTAGATGCATCGACCGAAGTAAATTTTAGATTAGACGATAGTTATAGAAGTTCGGCACGAAGGATTTCGTTATTTGTTTCTCGAACAAATACAAGTTGAGTACATATATCTCTGTGGAAGATGCAGCATCTACAAGAGTAACAAACATAATATTATACATGTTGCATCATTTACTTAAAGGTCTTCGTTAGAGAACGAAATGTTCTCTGCTTAGCAACTTACAAATCTACAGAAAATAAAACGTTGGGTCGACAGAGTGATATTAAAAGCATCAAGTGACAAGATATAACATGGAAATAGATAGATATATAGAAGCGATTGAATCTGTATATCTGAATGGTCTCAATCTTTAGTACACAAATCCCCGATAAAATTTAAAAAGTCTTGTTCACTGTTGCAAATCCTTCGGAACCTCAGTATGTGTCATTTAACAATGCTTCTGAACTTATGACGTTGGTGAAAACTGTTTTTATGTAGCAATTGATGAGTTGCAATTGCCTTGATTTATAAAATAGTATGCAGATAACCCCCGCCACCTTTGCAACGTTATTTCCTTTGTATATTGTTACATCTAAGAAGTCTACACGTCCCTTACTAATTTTAATGTCAATTTTAATTGATGAAGTGTGGTTATTCATCCAGTTAATAAATTCATTGAGCTTTTATTCCAAATGGGTACAAATGAAAAAAATATCATCACTAAACATGACATAGAAAGATGGTATATTCAGGGATTAGCAGATATTTCTTTATCCCATTCAGTAACATATATGTTTGCATATATTGGAGCAAATTTCTTCCCCATAACTGTAACCGTTCTTTTCATGACAATTTTAGTAAAATGTAAATTTTCTCATCTGGTCGATTTGGATATGAATTATCCAGCATCACCTTTCTAAAAGCAGCCATTCTATGAACATACGCGATGTTTGTATAAAGACTATAAGTATCTGCTGTAACCAGAATACAGTTTTGAGAAGGTTTAATTATATCAATTTCCAGACACACGTTGCTTATTGTAATATTGACACGTTTAAAAATTACATACGGCTGCATTCCACAAGGCATACACTTCGGTTGTAATCGAAGTGTCAAAAAAGAAAGAGCTGATTGCCAGCGGACAGGCGAAAATAAAATCTCGCCTTGAATTCATAATAAGTTGTGTGGTGTTAGAGAAAACGGCAAAAATGACAGAACTGCGGAACAAGAAGCTTTCCTGCTCTCCGAGCACGAGACCTACCCCAAATACATCTCCGCCTTACGATGCTGTCTTTTAGTAGCGGGAAAAAAGAAATTGACGCCAAAGAGGCATAATTTTGCGCCTGCTTTATTAGCACATTTGAAAGAACCGTGGCCGCCGCACGGGTATCGCTCTTATTTGATATGGCCTGCATAGTTGCTGTATAAGGTTGTGACCTACCAATATTGCTGTTAACTTGTTCGTCCCGACGAGCCGGATTTGCTGCGTATATACCCAAACCGACAAAAACAAAGGCTGGTACAACCAAAGTTGTCAAAGGCAAAAAGTACCAATAAGAAAGCAACCGGTACACGATTTAACTGGCGGTTATACTACGTCACATCTAAATTGTCATTGTAAAACAACTAATTATCTAGTATTTCCAAGCACGAGGTGCCTAAATTACATGTTTTCTAATATGTTCGGGGTCCCAACATCACTCTTGCATTACTATGTTACGACTCTTGGTCTTAAAATAATGTAACAGAAAGAAAGTGAAACCAACAATATATGTAAAAGCAACAAGCAATTTATTTCTCTGTAATTAAAATGAAAATTCAAAAGACACTTACAATTTGTGAATTAAATTATTCCAAATAATCCTAAATGTCCTAAACACAAGTCAGAAATTATACAATGTTCCGAATGAATGAATGTTGCAAATTAATAAATGTTCTGAATGAATGAATGCTCCGAATAAATGAATAGTCTTGAATGTTCTGATATACCACAATGATTCAATCCATAACATCTTTGAGAATGTCCACAAATATCCAAAAGTCATATATAGGTTAATGAGCACTTTATGGTAACTCCAATGAATGTTCATAATAAATAATTCCTTTCGAATTATATCTACAGCACAACTAAAAACTCTTATCATAAACAGATTCTCAAGGACTAATTTTAAAACAGGATTTAAAACGGAAATGAATAAATGCGTATCGAGTCTGTATTTATACATATATTCTAATAACCCCCAATGCAAGAGAACCTGCTCCGCTCCTGTGGAAAAAAAACCCAAACTAGTTGTGAATAATTGTCAGCTAGACTGGGTTGGAATTCAAATGCTGTCAACAAGGTGTTTACCAATTGACCAAAACTTAAAAGTGCGACTTACTATCAAAGACAAGGTTAAACATTCATAATAGGTTAATAATACATAACAACTACTACTTCGTTCCAGGAAAAGTGGTTAAAGAAGAGAAAATACTGATGTACTAATTACACAACCAACTAGGTAGTGAATTACCAACTAAACGAAAGTTCATTACATATATATATATATATATATATATATATATATATATATATATATATATATATATATATATATATATACATGTGTGTGCTTCGTTATATAGGCATACATACATATTCCCTTGCTATCATGGATACATAAAATTATTCATTATATAGTCAAGCTAAAATCCCATATAATATTAATTTGTGTAAGTAATGATGAAACCTCACATGTATGTCAATATTCACCTTAGCTCTTGGATCTGAATTCCTTTGTACCCCGTAAGATTACTCGTCTTGTAGATCTGGTCAAGCTGAAATTTAAGCATCATCTTTATATTAGAAGTCGTTATTGAAGTAGAGAGTCCTTGTACTATTTTGTCAGTTCTCCCCAATCTGTCGTGTTTGCTACAGAGAGAGAGAGAGAGAGAGAGAGAGAGAGAGAGAGAGAGAGAGAGAGAGAGAGAGAGAGAGATGCTGTCAAGTCATTAAAATAATTATGTTCATTACCATATGTAGTCATCTTTCGTTTCACATTTGATCGCCTCTACCACACAAGTATGCAGATCTCAAATACTTAAATATGTAATGTTTGAAAACATCCCTATGACCTGAAAACATTTTTGCAAGCGTCGGTATTGACAAAAAAACTAAATAAGTATGAAAAGAGACAATCTTACAGAGATCTTAACACGTTCTATCACAATATTGAAATACCAGATAATAATACCTAGGAATTTAAGTAAATAGATAAATAGATGTTTGATTTTTTTTTTTTATTGTACTAATTAGTTTTGAGTATATATATATATATATATATATATATATATATATATATACCAAAACAAGACATAATTCCTAGTTATTAAAAAGAATAGACGAAATTGCGTAGTTTGCCTCATAATAAAAAGAAGCGGTTGCATGTCTTCCTTTTTCAGAGATTATTATTTGGATCTTATAAGCATATATCTGTAAATAAAAATATGTCATAGAAAACTTTCAAATCGCTGAACACTGAGTTCAGATCATCTGTCGATTTAGCAAATAGCACATTATCATCTGCATGCAACAAAATAAACTGCTTCATTTCCTTCATGGTAAACACACACTAGCAGTAACTTTAATATCAATGAACACTATCATTAATAAAGATTATAAATAACAATGGAGATAAATGATCACCTTGGTGGACACCAATATATAATTCAAAATATTTTGAAATGTGTTCATTATATTTCATACATAACCTGAATGATGAAAACAGCACTGGAAGCCTTGAATATTTAGTATCAACACCCTCCTTTATCAATGTGAACCACAAAAGTAATATACTAACGTTTTCAAACGCCATTGCAGAATCAGCAAAAGGCGCAGTATACTTTATTCCGATGCTAATAGCCTCTCATCTGATGGAATGAAGTAACAATAAACCAACCTGATTTTCAGTAATTTTAATGTACCTTTTGGTTATATAAGCAGTCTTTTATTCAATAATTGTGTATATACTTGGCCAAGCTTATTGTCAAACTTTATTCGTCTATAGATCGCTATGGGTTTTTTTTATCACCTTTTTATGTACTGGAACAATACGTCCTTCACACCAGGCATCTGGATAAATTTATGTTAGTAAAAATAGCATAGAGTAATATTACCATAAAGGAACAATAATACATTTCCGAACATATTGACTGTATTTTATTTTAACCTGGCTTTAAGGAAATTCATCCTATTTTCATCTATCATGTGTCTCAAATATAAACTTATAAATTGATTATAATCTGAACGGGTTTGAGAATACTCATCATTTAACTGTTCATTTTTCCTATCTTGTTCTCTTATCGTCATCTCTGTTTATTTATGTTTTTTCCGAAATGCTTATATACTGAATCATGCATATGCACTGTGGAGTTTTTCACTTCTTAACTCACACTATTACGTTTATCTAATCGCCTGGCAAATTAATTTAAAAACTGCATATGGTATGTAAGAGATATCCTAATATCATCAAGTTTTGAATCACCCCAGAAAATCTTTCTAATATCATACTTTACCTCGTAATTTTAATGGTGCTTTTAAGATTCACGTTCAGCCAATAATTAAAACATATATTAAGAGGAGCATGGTCTGAAAAAGACTTCAGTCGTAAAACAGCAAAATCGTTCAGTAGGTCAATATTACGAAAGAGAGTAAACGAAATTCAGTAACAATCCGCCCTCACAGCGTGGCAAACGCAAATTCACCAATTAAATCACCCTACCCATACCTAGCATGTACGACTAAACCCTTGATCTGCATAAATCAAACAACAAACGACCGCGTGCATAGAGCAATGTGGTCTTTGCTTACTTTAGCCTGTACTTGTAGGATAATTCTATATAATCATTGCATTCAAATGTGTTGGATATAAAATTAGTATCGCCCGTACTGGAGTTATAACCCCTATTAAACAATATTACCTGAATATTTATATTTAGCTATATCATCTTCTAAAACTTACTGCGATCAACTATCTTACAATTGTGTGCACAAGCGCACCACGTAGACCAAAATAAACACAATAAACAATCCATCTTCGTTGGAATCTTGCTTATAATGATCCAATTTAAACCACCTAACACATTCATTTAACTTATCACCAAGGGATATTTATCCTTTTTGAAACTGTTTTTAATATATTGAACTACCTCCAATATATCTACATCTAGTTTTGCATTTGTTTTTCTTTTGTACCATGACAATGATAATGTTCATAACCTCTGATATTTAAATCATAATCGTCATTAGGCTCTGTCCATGTTTCCTATAACACTATGGCATCAAATGACGAGAAAAAGAATTCATAAACATATATTTTACTATTTAAACATTAACCTTCAAAAATATGAGACATAATTTGATCCCTGCGAAATCCCTAATTCTTGTTATGATGCTTCTATTCACCTCAGTTTATAAAATGTTATCCCCCCCCCTCCCAAGTCTACACTTTTTACTATTATTTGTCCTCCTTCATCACATTAGTAAGTTGTTTTCTCCTTTCTGAGACTTCTTCGAGTGCTGCCCGCTCTTATCCATGCTGCTTTCCTTCAACCTGTCTTTCTTATTTCAGGACATATGTCACACTTTCTCCAGGTCACCACGCTTCTTTAAGTTTGAGACAATTGAACGTATCTTGGGACGGTCACCCCTAACTCTCCACGTTCGACATTTTTTTAAAATTTGTTTTTATTTAGGTGGGGATCCATCGATTTCATGGACTTCGTAAGTGATGATTGATGGGATATGCCCACATGTTGTGTAAATATTGTGTAAAGTTTCAATTAACCTGACCAGTGTTTTCATTAACATGTACGAGTTAACCGTATATACTCCATGTGGGTAGTTAAAAAGGCAAGTCATCTGTCTTAATTTATATATTATGTTGTTCTTGCAAATGTAATATTTAACTTGCGTTGCTTTGAAGTGGGAGTAGAAAACTTGTTATATCAATTATCATTATGTGGATATTTGCCTGTAAATGTATCATTCAATGCATTTTGATTTAGAGATCAATTTCGAATTCGTGGTTTGAATAGATCATGTATTGATAAGTTTTTTTTTTGGTGTAAGTTTAGTCCCGTTTAAATTCAAAATACCAATCATGGTTGATACCAATTGGAACGTGGTGCAGTAAAAATGATTTTAACAAAGGCCATTGATTTCCCATTAAAAGAAAATGAAGAAAATAACGTAATTTGATAGCCATCTGTGGGGCAAAGGTCCGTTTAAATGTATGTGACGCTCAGTTCAAATACGCAAATAATGTTCTCTATGTATTCATCTTTACGTATAGAGTTTAAGGTACACTAACACAATCCTAGCTACATAGTACAGAGCAACAATTAGAAAGTAAAAACATCGCCAAAATCTTTAGGAAGATAAATCTTTGCGACTAAAAGGCAAAATATAAAAGGTAAAATTGTAGGAAAAAGTCTTTAAAACGATACATACAGTAAAGATAAATGCATCGCGGTGTATTTATCAATGCACTTTATTTCTTACTATACTGAAGCAGTGTTGATATTTATTTATCGATCCAGGAAGAGAGATATATAGAGAGGGGGTGGGCAGAGAGAGAGAGAGAGAGAGAGAGAGAGAGAGAGAGATAGAATAAAAAGAAGTAACAAAATAAATTTATAGATTATGTTAAACTCACATTCACATTAAAAAGTCATGGAACACATATAGATGGAGACCTATTTGTGAGTACTTACAGCGTTTGTAACGTTCTGTACAAATGACCCGTACACTGGAGAACTTCTATTAGTATATTCATCTATGAAAGTTTCATCCAAAGTAAGATTCATTTTGGCCACCACTGGAAAGAAAATGGTATCACTCTATGCAAATTTATTCCAAATATCTAGAGAATGCGACAAGATCATATATGATGTGAACAGGAGGAGCAAATAAAATACGGAAAGCAAATAGCGAACGTTGCTACTTATAGTGCTCATACGGCGGAAAATGGTTAGAACAAAGGACCCAATTGATGACGTACCTGAGTATGCCAGCAATGAAACCTTTGCGCCATCAACTATTATCTAGTTACATATTTTTTCTCGGTCATTTGTTGAACTGGCGGTTTCTTAAAACTTGCAGAAGTCATATTCTTAAGTAGGATTACATAATTAAGGCTGCACTAATTAGTAGCTTAAAAAAGCACTAGCAAATTAATTTATATATGCGTTTTGTTATATTTTACAGAAAAAAGTGGGTTTAAGAAAGCGAAATGGCAGAAAAATGTGATTTTTGTAACTTGTAAATTTCTTGTTCTATTTTCTGTGTTCCAATTTGAGTTATGGGCGATTTCAGTCAGGATTACATCATTGAAAGTATGGTCGGGAGAAGAGAATTGTTCCACCACTGGGCTCCTTTCCACTTTATTGGTTTACCAGTCTGATATGTGGAGATTCATTCTAATATTTAATTTCTGCGTTTCTCCAACATATTGGGTGCAGCATACCTTGCATGTGATAAGGTAGATCACATTTTATGTGTTGCATTTTATAGCATGGTTGTGAATATTAAACGTTTCATTTGTGACAGTGCTGGAAATGTGTTTGTTTCCTTCATGTGTTGGCACATCTTGCATCTTTTGTTTCCACAAGGCTTCTATTTCTCATCTATTTCTTGATTTGAGAGTGGCTTTAAATTTGCCCCGATCAGCACGTCTCTCAAATTTTGAGGTATACGGAATGCTACAATTGGTTTGTGTGGAAAGATCAATTTAAGCGGATTAGACGATTCAGTGGTTTGCCAAGGTTTGTGAATGATGCGACCTACTTGTGAGTTCTCAGGGTGGAACGTGAGGATAAGGGTGTTCTTTCCACGTTTTATTTTGTCTTATATATCAGGAGGTCAGCACGGTTAATTTGTTTGACTCTATGTATCGCTTCCGCTATTATATCTTTATTGTAGCCCCATATTTGTCATATGTTATGTTAGCTCTCTGCACCTCTAATCGAAAGTTATGTCATCAGAGCAAAATTTTCCTGATTCTAAGTGATTGACTGTAGAGGATGTTTTGGGTGCAGTGCCTTGGGTGGCAGCTGGATGGAAGAAGGTGCTGATGTTTGTCAGTTGGTTTGGAATAAATATCTATATGGAATGTGTTATTGACAATTTTAGTTTTTGTGTCCACAAATATATGATTGGTGTTCTAAATTTCGGCAGTGAATATAATCGAATGATGGAAACTATTGATCTGCATGATGAATTCGTCTAGCTTTCCCTTCCATCATTCCATTTATTTTCTACATCATCAATGAAACGTACCCATTGGTATTGTTTATAACTTACATCGTCCAAAAGTTGTTTTTTCTAATCGGCCCAGATATTTGCATATGAGGGTGCCATCTTAGTTCTACATAACTAGAACTGTAACAGCGACTAAGTCTATTAATACATCTAAGATTTATGTCTTCGGAAGGAAACCTTACTTTTAATTTTATATCACTTATTCTGAATAGATCACCGTTGATACGTATAATTTTATTGTGATAACCGTAAGAATCGTTGTTTAAATGGCTAGAAGTCAGAAGTTCAAATTGATGAAATTGGTCGTAGTAAAAAAATGCGCATCCGAACGTACTAGGTTCTAAGGAATAGAAAGAATCTATATATATTGTTATCATACTATATTTGAGTTCTACTCCATACTTTTATATGAATTCATCTTTGATTATTGACGTCGTGAATCTATTGCCTAAAACATCTGATAATCTCAAAAGGTAATATTCTCGGTACTTGGTAATCATCTTTTTATCACATTTAGCATCACTAAAAAAACAACCATTGAATATAATCGTCTGTTTGTTTTGCTAAGAAAAATTGATCTATCATACAAAAAGCAGAACAGTATCATTTGCTTTTGATTCTCCGAGTAATATGTTTCAAATAAACATAGCCCCTAGTCTTTTGATGGCTAAGAACAGATTATAAATTAAATGTTTTCACCTGCCACAGACAGGAATATCCAATTGATATTGATCTTATAGATGAGAAGGGTGACGATTGAATGATCTCGAGCCCAAATTACACAATTAACAAATGTTTTGACACGAATTATATAGTAGTAAAATCAAGTTCAAGTATTTTTGCCAAATAGAAGGAACGTACTGTCGATTAAAGAAGCAAAATAAGAAATATGCTCGTCATGGAATACACATATTAATATATTTCATTTTCCGAGTTTCCATTAAAAAGGTGATTAGTTTTTCTATGACAGGGAACGCTACCGTAAATCCGGAATATAGTATGCCAAACCTCCAAAAGTTAAATAAACGCTAGCATGAGTATTGTCATCAATGATGTGGCTCATATTTGTAAAGATGAGAAAGTTAAAATAGTACTCACTGAAATTTTCAGGTTGGCTCTCTAAAAATACAAAAAATAACTATCCATTAACTATCCATGTAACTCTTCAAAGTGATTCATATATATATATATATATATATATATATATATATATATATATATATATATATATATATATATATATATATAGCATATATATCCTTTTTCTGAAAAAGATCATATATTATAAGCACATATTACTAAGACACAAATGCATTTTCCATCTTCGCAGGCACAGTAAGCGACCTTTAACAATTTGAGAGAAGAAAACAATATTTCACTATTTTTATTATTGTTAGTAGTAGTATATTGTGATACTGTCCATTCGTCCGTCTGCATGTACATGTGCTCGTATCTACTGGTGTATGTACGCACGTGTTGAATGTCATTCAAATCACATGAAACTTTAATCAGTAATTTTCTTAAGAATGTAGACAGTGTAAAATCTTCTGAAATCTCTATCTCGCCCCCAGGGGTAGGGCTAGGAGCTATGGATGATTATTCATATATTTCAAATGACGCCACATCTAATATATCTGAAAATTGGCATGAGTAATCAGCGCCTGAAACGTCAACAAGTATCAGATTGGTACCTATTAATGATACCCTTGGGTCTTTCCCTACCCCTATAAACTTAGACCCTTGGGTCATAACTATATTGGACATGAAAAAACAATTATATACAGTAAACACGGTGTCAATTCTAATTCCGCAGGTAATTAAACCCTAGGTCATAGCTGGAAAACGTTTGAGATCCCACCGCATGAACCAAATATAAACTTACTGGGCATAAAAAAAAGACAAATTAATACATGCAACTGAATTTGGCCATGGACTCCATTCTTATCCTTCAGGCGACTTAGCCTTTGGTTCAAAGCTGGGACATTGAAATCCCAAACGTATAACCGTGTATATACCTAATGAGGAAAAAAAAGACAATTACACATGCCCAACTGTTAACTGCCCTTGGGGCAGTCCTTACCCTGTGGGACCTACCCAACAGGCTCGGATTTCGGGAGGAACTCAAATGGGGAAGCGCTGGAATACGTGTTTTCCAAGTACACAGATCTTTGTTGTTGTTGTTGTTATTATTATTATTATTAGTAGTATTAGTACATGTAGTAGTATTTCGATTTATCAATCAGCACATTGAAATGAGTTTTTGTCAATTTCATTACTATCAAAATTCACAAAAGTTGCAAAATATGGTTTACAATGAACGAAATAAGTCATGAATCTGTTTCCATGTACACTGTTAGTAATAGTAGTGATCATAGTAAATACAAACCTGCATGTTTCAAAGTAGGGATGAGTACTCCAATGATGGTCGCTGCTATAGCAACAAGACTGACAACGATCACAATAACGGCGATTTGGCTTCCCCGCAATCCCCGTCTAATCTGCTTGTCAAACGGATCACTCGGCCCTGCGGTGGCGGTATCCCCGCTAGATGACGAATCCGCCATTGATTGAGCGTGCTGTGCGAGGGCAGGCTTATTTGTGTAGTAGCTTGGAACATATTTCAGCCCGAGCTAACGAAAATAAATACATAAATAAAGTAGACACAAAAAATCGAGCTAAAGGACAACAGAAAAAAGAAAAAAAAGTAAATAAATAACTAATCCCGTGATGATGTTGGTTTTAAAAACTAAGATATGTATTTGATAAAGAAAGTTATGTCCCGTTGTATATTGCCTTATCATCCTTTTCCCCAATCTCATTAGTTACTGTTCGGCTAAGTTTTGAGACTATTTAAATTATTTTAAAAATGCTTACAAATATGAAAAACAGTTACAACTTGTTCAGTCAGAGGGAACAATTTTAGTTTTCTAATGTATGTGTTGTCGTAATATGACATGTATACACTGCATTACAGACTATTTATAAAGAGATGTACTGTATAAAGACTCAAAAATCTGGATCCGGACAAATGCAAGTTATTTGTTCAATGAATATATATTCTTCCAATTAGTATCCTGCTTTTTTTATTCGAATACTTATCTATCTCAGCATATGAGATTTTGATTATATTAAGTGTACTTTTTCAAATTTGTTTTTCTAATTCATATGAGGCCGTTATCAACCTGACCTTAAGAAAATTTCAGTTCTTATTAACTTCCAATAAAGCTATGTTTGTCTAACATAAGGACAACATGGTTATATAATAGAAAAGCTTTCATTTCATAACATGAATCTGTTAAAATTATAATAGGTTTGAAATTTTACAGAAAGGAATGTTTACCATAAACCCGAAATTTATGTTTAAGTTTTGTATGATTGTTTTACGGTTGAGGACAATACAATTTAGAGTATCTGAAGGAAAATAATTACGTAACGATTCACTAACACTGCCAAAGACGGGTTAGGTGTGGTTTTTGTGAAAGTATGACCTTTGGAATTTATATTATTGCAGGTTTTAAAATTCAGTGGAATTTGTTTCGTTATAATCGTTTTGTTTTGTAGGTGTACTGTCTAAAACTGTTTTTACGAAACAAACGTGATTAATAACAGATTGACTTAGCTGTACGTGAATTCGTAAGATGGCCAAGGCCGGCAATAATATCTGATTTACATAATAGCAAGCTGCTCCTAATGTTTTAATACACTCAGTTTGTTATAAATTGCCTTCATTTGTCTACCTTCTTTGATGAAATCCAATGAATTACTTATAAGATCAGATGCACCGATACTATTTTACTTGTGTTAGGCACTAATTTGAACATAACCTATCCTTAAATCAGTTAATGTTACGTTGCCTTTTACTGGAAATACTTGCATTCGAATGAAATAGCTGTACATTTTTGGTGTCAATAACCTTTTGCTTGTCATACTGTCAAAATTAAAGAGACTGAATTTATTAAACATTGTACTTTTCTTTTTAGGATTTAATACTGTTTTCTATTAATGCAAGTAACGTTCCATACTGGTTTAGCCAATCTTCAGGAAAAGTCAGAGAAAAACTATTAATTAATTTCTTCGGGACTAAAATGGGATGCAATAACACTTCACTGGCTCGGTTGCTTTATCAATTCTCTCTAAGTGGAATATAATCACACTGACCCAATTTGACAGTTAATCTACTAATTTCTGTATTGCATTTCCACAAAGTTCTATTTTGTAATATTTCCTTTATTTAAAAGAAGTCAAACAAAAATAACGTGATACTTAATCTTGTAATATTTTCAAAAGAATTATAATAATGATTGTGTGCCAAATGATCTTCTCCGGAAGTTAGAAATCCCATATGTGATTACTTGACAAATATCAAAAGAAATAAGAGATTAGACGTTATTTATTTTTCACACTTAACGCTTGTCTTCATGTAAACTCATATGTTGTGAATTTTGCACGGTTTGCTCTGGTTTGACTTTTCGACAATTGAAGAAAACGAAGAAAGACTAAGTATCAATGTGGACACTTTGCAACGTGTCAAGCAGGACGCGGCATGATAATGATTTAGGAACTGAGATATGTAGAACGTTGTCCTGCAAGTAATATTTGCACTATTATAGCAAAATCATACAATTTATAGGAACGAATTCTGTTGTAATATATTATATTAGCAGTAATAATGAAAACAAAGTATAAAGCGGATGATCTATTGAGAATATTAAAAAAATAATGTGTTCATAAAATGCGATGCAACAATGTGATACTTGCCATTTCAAATTATGTAAACATTGATCATTTAAGCAATAGCAAACAGTTTACGATGTTACATTGTCATTGATTGCTACAAATGCCCCTTCCTCAAATTGGCTTAAAAAAACATAGAAAAGTCACTTTACAAAATCAGATATATCCAGCGTAGGTATAAAATAGACCTTGTTAGATTATGAATTCGAACAACAATTTTTTTTTATTTACATCTTTGCATAACTATGAAGCAATATTTACAAATTAAGAATATATCTCATACTTGCAAAATGAAAGACTTCAGGCTTCGGTTATCACTGGTTTCTAAAATGAATTTTTAGTTCGTCAAATACATATATCCCAAAATTAGATAATTACATCATTAAAACATCAAATATAAGACAATTTTTAATTTTTATCTGGAAATCAGTTTACTCAGTCGCATGGAGAATAAGAAAATCCAATATTTCGACTGCATAAATGATATCGCGTATCTTGCGTCCTGCACAACGTTTGTCTTATAAGCTTCCATTGCTTTGTATTGCCCATAACACCTGGATTGCTATGTATGTATGTATGTATGTATGTATGTATGTATGTATGTATGTATGTATGTATGTATGTATGTATGTATGTATGTATGTATCAATAAACATGTCTATGGCTTCCTGTATGTATTGCATTTTTGTTTGTTACTCTGTTGATTTGCTATTTTGCTCTCTCATTTTTTCTTCTTTGATTTTTCTAAAACCATAGTTCAATCTTCATTATGATGGCATTGAAAACAATTGAAAACAATGTATATAATATATATATATAAATAAATAAATAAATATATATATATATATATATATATATATATATATATATATATATATATATATATATATATAACCAAAGTTCTTGTCTCTCACTCTTTCCGAGTATATTATAAGGTATTCAAACGAATTTTGTCAACGAGAAACAAATATAATTTCCTCTAACGTTATTATATAATGTATGCGTCTTGAGCTTTTTCCAATTTGTGTATATAGCAATCGATCTCTTCCCCAAATTAAACGAAATTTAAATTAAACGAAATTTAACGAAAATACACAACTACTAATTATTGCCTTGAAGAGTTCGAAAAAAGTGAATTGCTCAGCATGTTTTTGAATTGCCTTTGTGACGTAACTGAGGGTAAAGGATTACGTATTTCCTTTTCGACACTAGGTGGGTAATTTGCGAAGGTAACAGAAAAAGAAGAACTGAGTTGAGTTGGGTGTATTGCTAAGAACGTAGTAGAGACCACATGTTGAATGAAGTGTATACTGACACTATATTAAATAATAAACAGCGAAAACAATACAATGTAAGATCTTCATTTGGCACCTTTTCGGATTCCAGTGTATACTTTTTATTCTGTCCATTTATTCCCAAATGCATTCTGATAGGGCATGTAAAATGATTCAATATATGTCTAATCGTGTCTGTGGAGTTCCAAAAAGGTCTCAGGTTATCGATATTAAGCAACGACTAGCGGCAAAAGAGCACGTCTCAGCACGTGGCTGAGTTACCCTTATCTCATTGTGCTAACACACTGATCACCAAACTCTTTCTGGAGAGAGGGCGTTGAAGGAGGATCAAAAGTTATGTATTTCCTTCAACGAGTGTTGGTCAATTACATATTTTAGCTTATCGATATCGATCAGGATCCTGTTGAAGTACTTTGATGGCAAATAAAGAAATGTACGACCCAAATCAACCACCCAAAAACCATTATGTATTTACACTGAAAATGTTCTTCAAACCTCAGGTAAGTATCTCAAAGGTAACTGATTAAACCTGCAGGTTTAGCAACACTGCCCCTATAAAATATTTCCGCAAATTTTGGCAGCTTTTGTTTAGCTTTGCAATTGATTGAAACCATGATTCCCTATGCATGAGTCTGTAATCAAAGTTTGAATCTCTGACGAGTTATTCCCCGAAAGCTCATAACTTAAATACTACTTGATCCATTTGTATCACATTTTCACCATTGTTTATGTTTCATGTCCGCTTTTTTCTGTAATGTGTATTGCTACCTTTACTGTCACTTTAAGAATTCCAGGCCAGGTCTGAGAGGACACAAATCAGGAATAACCATGAGTTGCACATGAATCGCCAGGCTTTAGGATGCAACGAATATATTTGCTGGCTGTAGAGTGTAGGAGTAGGAGTGGGGACAATTGTATTCAATGCATATATGTATAAAAATATTTTATAATGAGATATTAGACTATGTCAATTTGGAGAAAATTGATATCGCCACTATGGTGATACAGCTTTTATCGCTACAGTGGTGATATCACTTTTGGAACTACTTTTTTCACCTTTAATGAATTTATCTGCCCTTTTGTATTTTATTAAACTTGTATTTCCATATTTAGGCCTATTTCATTGTTGTTCTTTTTCGTCTTCTTCTTCTCGCTCTCCCTCTCCCCCCCCTCTATCTCTCTCTCTCTTTTTCTCTCTCTCTCTCTCTCTCTCTCTCAATATTAAGGGATCTGAAAATATGTCAAGACTGTACCTTTATGTTCATAGAGTGGAGGTTCTATAAAGAATGCCTAAACACAAACTAAAAAAACAAAAAAAAAAAAAAAAAAAAAAAAAATATGTAGGTTTCAAGTAGTTACTTGTTTAATGTTGTTTAACAGTGTTTTCTCACATGGATCATGCAATTTGTCAGTTACTGAACTTACAAGGCCGGTTCCTATTTGATATTCAATGTCACCCATGCAGTATCTGTACTCTCCATGACAAACCATACTACTGTTGAGGGAAAAATGTTGATGAAATATAATACTAAAATTGCTTAACGAGCGACCCGTTCCTGAAAATGTCGCCCTGAAATAGGTTTACGTGATCAACTGTAAAGACCATGTCTGTTTTAGTATTGTATAGGATTTAGTCCAAGCTAAACGTTCTTAAATCTGTATGTCATTGCTACAAAATGATCCTTTGACAATATGCTTGACGCGTTGTTCATCGTTTTTAGTATGTATTCCAAGTATTTCAATGCTAAGGATATATATATATATATATATATATATATATATATATATATATATATATATATATATATATATATACATACACACATGTTTCTTAGATGTGCGTCATTAAGGTAAACTGATGACCATGGTAAATGTTAATTCTACGTAATCTAACCTATACGGTATCATAATAGAAGAAAATGAAAAAGAAAGATATCTGCTCATCATTGTATATCCTAATTACTCGTTGCATTTACGTTTATGTGAAGTATTTCGTATTTTAAATGCTTGAGTAATAAAAATTACGAATGAGGTTAAGCCTCACACAAACTACTGGTATTTATATGTATAAAAGAACAACACAAGCAATTTCCGTAGAATTGCAAAATCTCGGCACACCAATAGCTTTGTCTTTTGTTTTCTCCTAGAATTCATAATTGCGGAAGCGAAGACCCTCGTTACAAAAACTCTTCCCAAAGATCTGCACCCTGGAGGTGACGCAACAATCTCTCCTGCTCAATCGAACTGGCAGACACAGAGACAGCGACATTTTAAGAAAGGCACTAGCCACCATCCTCCCTCACCAATCACACTTACTAATAGGTTTTCCCCAATTTCATATTACGACATCTCTGCGTTTTGCATATCACAGCCTGTCAGTAACGAATCTTTTCTTACCCCTCAACCAGACGGACTAGTACAATGAGCCCGTCTCTCAGCACCCATTTCGACTAACGTGCGACCTTTAACAGGACTAACCCCGCCAACCACTTAAATTCGAGCACGCAACAACACGATATTGAGAACGCACATGAAAACGCAAAGGAAATACGATGACTGGTACCTGCATACATTATTTAAAGAGGTGGTAGTGATTGGCACTTACAATTTAGCATATATTAAACAAGACAAATGCCACCTAGGGAACGCAGAGGTATAATCTTTTCCTGGTGGTAAAATGCAACACCTGAAACATTTGGCTGATGAGTCTGAGCCGCAAACAAATGTCACGAAAGTAATTGTAGACATCGGAGTTATTGATTGGCAAAAGACTGGTGCTCAGATTATTCCTGCAGAACTTCAGAAACTTGGAGTTGCTTTAACAAAACATGCAAACATATTATTTCAACTGGTAAATTGCTCGCTGTAACCTCCCTATGATTAACGCCGGAACTTGGACATGCTAATGTTTATTTTTATCTCCAAACCTTTGATTATATCCCTAAACTAGAAGACTCCAAGTTCCGTACAGGAAACGACAATATACACTGGACGGACGAGACTGCGGCTGCATACACCCAGCACTGTTGCACTTTTTTTTATAGGTTTGCAAACTGAACTCGAAACTTCAGTGGTAAATCTTTCCACATGTTCTGTTCTGACTTTCGCGGAGTACGATTTACTTTTAAAAGGTCTCAATTTTATACCGACACCAGAAAATATAGATACTTTGAATGAGGATATTAAAGATTTTTAAAAAGTGTTTGTCGATAAAATTTCATTCACCTTTTTGGCAACTGAAAACAAAAGGAATAAGCAGCCTCGCCAATCCAAACTCAAAAATGTTCCAGTTGGAAACTCGTTTTTGTACCAGAAGATATACATATATGTATTTCTGACATTAGAAACAAAAGCATCCATGACTTTTTTATTCACAATTCAAATCTCAATAAATCAGAATTTAGCGTTGCACAATTTGCCCTAAAACAAATCTTTGGTAACAAAGAAGGCACACAAGGGAAATAATATCGTTTTATGGCCCGAGATCAGTATATTTTTGAAGAGGATCAACAATTAAATTATTTGGAATATTATCAGCCTCTTTAAAAAAAAAACAGTTTATGATCATACTCGATTGGAATTCAGACGTGAACTTGGGAAATCCCGTGAAGGTGGGTTGTTTGTTTTTTTTGGACAATATGGAATATTTGATTACTTGACTCCAAATAATATAAGACCAAGATACTTTTATCTTATTCCTAAAATTTAGAAACCTGTTGAAAACAGGACTTTAACAAAGGAAGTTCCGCCAGGTAGTTCCATTGTTTCAGATTGTTCACTGCATTCTGGTTGCAGCAAATATTGATAGCCGTAATACTAACATTGAGTATGATCATGGTTTTGGCTGGATGAATAAACACCATTCGTCAAATAAAATTAAAACTAAAAATTAGTAAAGAAAGTGTAGAGTTCTTAGATGTAACAATATCCAAGGGAAATATCTTTGAAAAGGGAGACAATCGGGATACATGGGGTGTATGTCAAGGAAAGTGACAGTCATCAATTGCTACATAAAAATAGTTTTTATCTATGGCATATGTTCAGGAGCATTGTTAAATCCCAGTACTAGGGTTCAGCTGGATTTCCAACAATTCACAAGACTTCCATGACACTTGTTCATTGCTTTCGAAGGAATGCGAGAAAGAGGTTACAAAGTCAGAGAACTTGAGAAAATGAAATCTGAGGCATTATGAAGGATAAATATTCCCAGCAAAACACAAGAAATAATTTCGTTCATTGTTCATTTGAAAATACACTTAGCCTCTGCAGCAAAGGATGCTAGAGAATTTTTTTAGAGGTTGCGACAATACTTTTCTGAAGCATTTGAACATGCACTTTGATTACAGCATACAACGAAATAAGAGCATAAAGGACCTCTTAGTGAGATCCAAGCTACCGGATATCAACAAATCTGGTTGTTTTAAGTGTGAAACGAATGACTGTAAGCTGTGTAATTTTCTATTTAATTTAGATCTTGAAAATAGGTAGACATTTTAAAATTAAACAACATATTCCATGTAATACGCATAATGTGATATATGCGGTGTATTTTTAAAACTGTAATAATCAATATGTAGGGGAAGCCAAAAGAAATGTACGTGTTAGGATGGAGGGGCATTTTTTGGGACATACGCCTGCAAAGACAAATTAAACATCTATCTACCCATTTTACTACGAACTGTAGTAAACATTATTTGAGAGTGATTGACATTGAGCACAACATCTGCTGGTGTAAAGAGAATAGAAGAAGACGATATAAATTATGGATTAATCGTTTAGAAGCTTGTGCATTTTATTTACTTTTTTATTTATTTATTTTTTATTTATTAATTTATTTTCTTATCTGCTTCCTTTTATTTCTTTTCTCTAACGGTATGTGTGTTTTTCACATTGCGCGGGACTATTGCGATAGATAGAGTTAGTCGCATCTATCTATCTAGCTGGCTATCTAGCTAAATTACCATCAGAAGAGCATTTGAAATTCAACTTTATTTGCAGGTACCCACTCGCACGTATACCACAATTATTTATTTACTAACACCTTTCAAACATAAGGAAACTGCATAGAAATAACAATGACATATGGATCGATCATAACACATTGCAATGCTTGATTCCTTTTTTATAATTATGTATCCCATGAGCAACCATAGTATGCCACGCACTAAATTAAAATGTGCATAATCTGTTCCTTTACGCTATTTTTGATAAAAATGGACACTTAAGAGAGTACGATTTTGAACGTAATGGAATAAATAATGCAAAGTTTAAGAAAAAGAAGAAAAAAGAATGATGAAGGCAGCACCAGTCCTCCTCCTCCTTCTCTGCGTCTTCCTTATCCTCCTCCTCATTATCTAAGGTGTGTTTAAATTGTATTTTATATATTAGTCCTAGAGTCGGACAGGCATTCGGGCTGATACACAGTTAGTTGGATGTACATGTAGATTATTTATACGTATGCTTTTTCATTTCTATCCATTTGTCATTCAACCAATTGATCTGTCCATTCATTAATCTATCCCATAATCCTTGAATGCATCAATATATCCACACATTCTTCCTTCCATCCGTCCTTCCCTCTATTCACGATGTATCCATAATTATTTTTAGATTGATGCACTCATTACAAGTATAGTATCAAGTCTGACACGCGCGTCTTTATCTATCTATCTATCTGTTGTTTTAATCGATATATTAAGATAAACTATGATATTATGATATATATATATATATATATATATATATATATATATATATGTATGTATGTATGTATGTATGTATGTATGTATGTATGTATGTATGTATGTATGTATGTATGTATCTATGTATGTATGTATGTATGTATGTATGTATGTATGTATGTATGTATGTATGTATGTATGTATGTATGTATGTATGTATGTATGTATGTATGTACACACGCTCATATATACACGGTAATTGTTATCGACTTACTTGTCCCCAGTAATCCGTGTATTGGTATCCGCCATACCCGTCGGTGAAATTCGCCATGTCAACCCATCTTGGCATGGAGCTCCTAAAGGAACTACTCTGGTCCCTATATTTTGATCCTTGGTCCTTTCTTCTCCTTTCATAAGACATTTCTAATTGAAATGTGGGTAACTACATTGATTTCAGATTTCGATAATTCACACGCATGTACGTCTTTGAATACACAAATACAACTAGAGTAAAGAAGTGTATGAGAGGTTAACAATTAAGTTCAGTAAATGTTATGCACACTGCATTTGTAGAATACATTACGAAATCTAATACGGGTAACCCTTAGTCGGCAATACACAAAGGGAATTCAGTTTTGACAATTGAGATATTTGCATAGCGTGCCGTCTTCAACGTCTGTGTATTCAACAAACCAATGGAGATACGAAGATAGTTCTGACAGGGATTGACAATGTATAACTTTCAGGATGGTATACAAAGTACTATGTAAAGTACACAGTATGAATGAAAAATTAAGGGTATATTGATATTGTATACAATGTGGAAGGTGGAAGAAAATATATATTCTGCACTATGCTACTTTTCGGAATCAAGAATATGGATCCTTTCAATAAGTAGGGTCTTCCAATTGCCTCCCCCTTCTTGACGAGATGCGAGGATAAAAAATAAACCTAAACGTGCACTGAAATGACTGCAACTTATTTAGATACGA